>SNQJ01S0013043.1:86932-102212 GCA_010110895.2 Picea sitchensis | reverse complement strand
ATATCACATTGAGCATCAACAACAAGTTCTCCAAATCTTAAAGGACAACCTGACCATGGCACATAATCACATGAAACAACAAGCAAATCAACATCGTAGTGAAAGAAGTTTTGAAGTAGGGGATTGGGTGTTTTCAAGACTAAAACCATACAAACAAATGTTCGTCAAGCAAGCCAAGAAGGATAATAAATTATCACCAAAGTACTATGGTCCCTATAAGGTGTTGAAAAAGATTGGTACTATGGCATACAAATTGGAGTTGTCGGGATCCTCACGAGTACACCTAGGTTTCCATGTTTCATGCTTAAAGAAGGTTGTAGGTGACAAGATTCCAGTTCAAACTATATTGCTAGAACTTGACGAGGAAGGAAAAACCATATTGGAGCTTGAATCCATCACTGACACAAGAATTCGCCAGTTGAGGAATAGATCCATTTCAGAGTATCTCATTAAGTGGAGGAAACTTCATGTTGAAGATTCCACTTGGGAACATGAGTCTTTTATACAGAAGCATCCAGAATTATTCAAGCGTTGCGGAAAAAACTTGTCTCGAGGGGAGGGGAATGTTAAGCCCTAAATAGTGGCATAATACCCCTTAATTGGGGAATATTATATTAGTAGTGTTATTTTATTTATGTCGGCTTGGGTCCATTAGTTGTAATTGTACCTCCTAGTCTCCTATATATACCAAGGAGACATTTTCATTTGGAATCATCTTGTACTTAGACATTTATGTGGTGTATAAGGAGGTTTCCCCCTCGAAGAGGCTTATTATATGAAATTCTCTCTTTTTCAAGGCGTTGAGTACTTATTCTAAGGTTTTTTATGCTATATTGATATTTGGTTCTTAACATCTTTAGTCTTGTTGAGAAGTAGTCATTCTGGTTCACTCAGTTCTGGTTCCATAGAGTTATGTAATCTTGGCACTCTGGCAATTCTATTGTGTGGTATGTGGTGTAGTGGGCCTTTTCCTATGTGTTGGAATTAGGGTCCCCGTGGAAACATTCATCTGTGCGACAGTTTTGACCTCTTAAGACCCTTGTCAGAGCCTAGAAGCATTGTTCGTTTCTGTGTGACACATCCATGGACTATAGGGAGAATGAGGATGTTCAAAAGGTCCTTTGAAAACATGAAGAATCCATTCAATGTAACATAGCCTCTCTCTTCTTTGTGACTATCAAAGTTTATGAAAATGAACATCAATGCACCTCTCAAAATGCAATAATTATGAACACTCTAGTCTAGAAAAAGTAGCAAATAGATGTCCTAGAGGTAAAATGAAATATGTTGAGAAATATGGTCGGCAATCTTAGGAAAGGATCTGGAACATTGTATCATTTTCACTATCATTTTTCTTAACTTTTGTGTACCCAAACTCTACATCATTGTTTCTAGTAGTGTTCCACAACATGATGGAAATTATTTCAAGCACTACTATAAATCGGAAAAAATAATGTATCCATATGTAAAAAAAAATTGCAATACTTGCAATGATGTGAATGTCTCTTTGAAAAAGAAAAAACAAGAGAAAAAGAAGAACACAAATTTCCATTAGATTGAAAACCAAAAATAGCAATATAATGAAGCACCGAACTAAAAACTTGTGATAGACAGCTTGGTGATGCAAGTGCACCCAATGATCAAAACATTTAAGGCTGTGGATTTTAAGCACAAGCAAGTAAAGAGTTTGTAGTAGCTCATATTAAAATTTCCTTTGTTATGGTAACTAGAGTAAATTGAGTCAAGTTAAAGGATCGTGAACACATTGCAAAGACCCATTTGATAAATTACAATTTTAGAGAAGCATGTTAAAGACAACATGGCATTGCATGAGGGCACACAATCCCGTAGTTGAGGGGGAGGTGGGTGGGAGGGGGGTTGATTCTTAGAAATTACTCATTTTACTCGTCTTCTATTTACATTTTCATGATCGTTTAACTCCTAAATACCTCATTATGTACATTGAATAGTACATATGATGCCCTATTATAGTCATTTGGGTTTTATCTAGTAACTCCATGTAAATTGATAAAATTGATAGTTTTTATGGAGTTTTTTAATGAAATACATGTATTTTGTTGATTATCATACGTTGGAGGTTGCACTAATGATCTATGTTGCATAGAAAATATTGGTGTTCATCTCCCAATTTATCTATAGATTTCCTACTTGCTACAAAGCTCCCTACACATTGAACACAATTGAAAGCATCTACTAAGACTCACATTTGCCACAAAGTCATATTTTAGTTGTTGTAGAGTTCATCCCAAATATTTCAAGGCATATTTCAGCAACCAATTAAATGAAGAATCTACTAATTTCAAAGTTGTAAACTGGGTTATTTTATAAATTAGTTGATATTGTTATGGTTTCCTAAATTTTGGTTAGATTCCCTAAGAAGCCAATAATTATTTTCTATATATGTATCAATTCAATTCAATAATAGAAAAATTGATTTGTGATTTTTGAATTGAGTCGTATGACATGTGAATAATGTTGGAGAAGGATTTGATCCCATTGCTTTCTTTCGAATAAAGGGCCACCTCGAAGTTGCTACAGGGGGGTTAAATCCTTCAAATTATTTCCTGCTACTTATTTTCTTAAGGGTTGTAGCATTTTTTTAACATTTTGTTGCATATTCTTCAATCATGTTTATTGCATTCTACAATTGCATTTGTTTATGAATTCGTGGAGTCTCCAACCCACCAAGCAATGACATGGTCCATCGCTAAAGAATTCATTGGTGTGTGTATATGTTTATGTTTTTCATTCATTCTATAGTTGTAGTTTCTCACGAGTTTCTCTTCCATAATGTCATGGCCATGTGGTTGGCTGAAGAATCAATGTATTGGTTTGAATAACACATTGTAGAGCAGATTTATTGCTTTCCATAGAATAAATTTCTCATGTTAAGTGGTGTGTGATTCCTCTCCCAACATGCCATGATCATGTGGTCAGTTAAGGAACCAATCCACTTGCTTTTGTTAGACTATATTCACTTTCTGTAAGTGTGTGATTTACTTTTCAATAGTCAATTGCATTAATAATCTACAACATTTATATATTAACAGAAAGCACATTTAAGCAACATTTCAATCTTTTATGGTTTCATATAGAGTGCACAACGCCTCAAAAACTTACACGACCTAGGTGATAATTTAGATAAAGCTTAAGGGATTCAACTGCTTGATATTGTTGTAATTCTTTAGCTAACCACTACATAGTTCCTCTCCAATGTACAAGCGAGAGTATATCCACATGAAAATTAGTCGACCTCTTTTCTCTTAACATCAAATTAAAATCAACACCTAAATCATTTGTATACATGACAAGAGAAAGAGTGACATTGAGTCTTACCACAGTAGGTAGTTTCTTATACGCTTTTATAAACCTTTGGTTGAACTGCCCTACCATTTTAGCCTCCCTTTTCTTAAGACCAATCAACTATATAAGAAAAAAAGAGTCTTCCTTCATTTGACCGCAATAATCATTGAATTTGGTAATGAAGGCTTCCCATGTAGCAATGGAATTATCTGCAAAAACATGTAAAATACTTGTTTGCATCCCCTTCCAATCAAACAATGGCATATTGACATATTCAAGAGTAATGAATAATCTCATCTTGACATCTTCAAGAGTAACAATAAAATCTTCAAGAAAATGCGTCTTCAAATGTTCTTCAGCATAGCACCATTACTTTTGAACTTAGGACTACACTTGCAATCATAGTCAAGGCTATTATGTGGTTGCCCGATTATAATAATGAAATCAAGTGATGTTATCTAGACCATTGTAATAGAAAAAGCAACTTTAGAAACCATGGAAACAATTGTAGGAATTGAAATCACAATAGAAGTAGAAGAACTTACACTCTCACCAAAAGTCTTCTAAAAAGGAGTGACTTTAATATGTGACTGCCTTAAGAGTTTCTCTAGATTATTCAAAACTAGATACAAACTCTGATTTCAAGTAAACATGAGGATATTTTGGTTGTTGTTAAATCACACAGAGTCACCAACTGAATATAAAAAATCTCCAATATGAACAATACTCACCAAAAATATGGTGCAGACTAACACTACGAATCTCATGAACCTTGGTTTTCTCGCTGACAATAGCACCAAAAATGTTCACAAAGGAACATTTGGAGAATGTGCCAATGTCACCTCACGCAATGTTCGACCCACTGATAAGCCTCTTGTAATTTGTTCGATATGAAAACATCGTTCCAGGTTGTAATGAATTCGATTAAGTTTCTCTTCGTTTCGCAATCGTTCGATACTGGAAAATATCCCATCACTGGTGCGCGGTCCACACAATATTTGATGCAGACTGTAATCTGTGTAGCATATGTAAGCATGGACATCGTTTCTATTTCTACCGCGGGCGGGCGCAAGCCATGATACGATTTTGATCCAGATGCCTTCTTCTTATTCAAAATATACCCACAATGGCTAGGTTAACACGCTTCACCACAAAATTTTGGCGGATAATTGCCTTCAATGTTCTACAACGGAATAATCTTCTTGAAACCTATGTTTTTCTTTTTATTTATTTTCTCTTGGTTGAAATTTGTCTTTATGTTGAAATTGTAAAAGAATGAGAGGATTGAATGGAACCAAAAATCCAACCCAAAAACTTCAATTAAAAAAGGAGAAAAGGGCAGTGCTCAACAAAGTGTTAGAGCTGTCAACAAATGTGCTGGAAAGAGAAGGATAATGTGCATAAGTAAGAGAAAAAACAACCAAAACATGAAAAGAGAGACACAAGATGTGTGTGCTCATAGACTACAATTATTAAATTACAAAATGATGTTCGTAAGTTAAAGAATGATCTCTTGGCTTAACAAAGTCATTCTAGGTATATTTTACAAATGAGGTTGAATTTTGTATTTATACACAACTCAAGTAGGATGTCCTCCCAAGAAGGGTTATAGGCCCGCATAAGTGAGATGCACTTGTCAAGAGGGTTATTGACCTTGTTACCCCCCGCCTAGGGGTAACTAAGGAGATGATGTCTCGAGACCCGCAGGTAGCAAACATGGAGTGTCGAGAGCCAGATGACCAGCTAAGCCCACATTGGACAGACAGAGCCCCTCCTCTCCACCACACATCACCATTCATCATCAATAGCATAGCAACATCTACCACACCAGTCTGGCCCAGAAAGGACAACAGGTCTAGCTTCATGAGGTAACAAGTCCAATCTCATGGTAAGTGTCACTTTAGTAATTAAAACATTTGAGCATGTTGCAAAGGGTCATTTTTTTATTATGAAACATTTACTTGGAAATTATATATTTTTCTTTATTTCACCTTGGTGGTTGACATGGTATCCTACTAAGTTGGTCACCCTCAGGAAAAGGGTTGCTATTGGGGGGTCTCCTTGAAGGGTCATCGTACCATTCCCACTCATACTTACTATGTCCCACACTTATTTCCCTTTGTTTCATCATCTTTTGGGTTTTGGAGTTTATTGACCCCAAGAAGGGCTTGTACATCATTCCATGGGAACAAGGGCCTGAAGGCCCAGAGGTGTTGCAACTAGCACTGTAAAAGTCAAAAGCCATAATTTGTCCTTCTAGATGCTCGCCCTAAGGTCCTCAGAGCCATGAAATGCTTCTCCATAAAAATGAAGGACCTTTAAAAAGAAAATAAATAAAAGTGTTGTGCTTGATGGGGGAATGCATTGCGGTGTCCTTTAATTTCCAGTGCATATGGCACTCAATGTGTTCTAACTTCAAGTGGCATTGTTGTGCTCTTTTTCTTTCCATTGCATATAGCACTCAATGTTCAGACCATAAAAAATGAGAGGCAAATAAAAGGCTTGGAAAAATGTTGCATTAAAAACGAAGGGATGCAGTGCACCCTCCACAAATGCACCCATAAATGAGACAATATGAGTCCTTGATATGTCAAGAACCCCATACCCAAGAGTACTTCCCCCCAATCCACCTCATATTCATTGCATGGTCTAGAGAGGGTCTTCTTGGGAAGCATTCCTTGACTTGGAGATTGGCCTACCCAATAGGGCACCCTGACACCCCTCCCATACCTAAATTTGGCAAAGTTTATAAGGTCTTTGAGCATTTGTTTAATTTGAAAAGGGGGGACTTAATGCACTTGTTTGGGTGGTTCTTTTTGTTGATGTTTTTTGTAGCAGCGAGAGGTATTCACCTTCGGGACAACTTTTCTTAGAGATGAAGATGTCAAGAAGTCAAAGAAAACCATTAGAAGATCCCAGAAGAGAAGTCGGCCCCACAGAATAATAATAAAGAATAAATATCATGCTTCAGAAGTAAAATCGGCCCCACAAGAAAAAGACAAAGTGAAAATATAATTTCCGAAAGACAAGTCGGCCATACTTGAATAGACACCTATTTAGAAAAGACACCTACCTAGACCAGTATAAATAAAGGTGACACCTTCCTCATTTGTCACACACATTTCACTCTGCAATCCTAGTGCAAGTTTAATGGAGAGCAGTAGTTGCAGCGGCCCAACATTTCACTCATAACCATCGCTAGGGTTTATCTCTGTTGTCTTGGTGGTGCATTGGTGGAGGCCAGATAGTCTAGTGCTCTGGTTAGGGTTTGCTACATCTATATTATTGGGTTATTTCTTATGAAGATAAGTTCATATTGTTGGGATTCTTCTTTGTTGGTTTGCTCTAGTGGATAGAGCTTGCTCACGGTTATATTGTATTGGCAAGGATATTCTCTCTAAAGAAAAGTTTGTTGGGTTTTCTCCCCTTGTGAAGAAGGGTTTCCCAGGATAAATTTGTGTGTCTTCTTGCGCTTGTTTATACTTTCATTATATGATTATTGAATGTTAAAAGAAGATTAAGTTGTTATGGTAAATCTAATGCTAACTAATTTTATAAAAATCCAACATGGTTTAAGAGCTAGCTACCTTCAAAACAGTCTAATCACTAGAAGGAAGATCATGAGATTTACCACAGTGTTGCAATTTTCCACTGCTCAAGACCTAAACCTTGTCAATATCGTTGAGAAACCTATTGGAGG
This sequence comes from Picea sitchensis, assembly GCA_010110895.2. Taxonomy (NCBI): domain Eukaryota; kingdom Viridiplantae; phylum Streptophyta; class Pinopsida; order Pinales; family Pinaceae; genus Picea; species Picea sitchensis. The sequence goes on along the minus strand of SNQJ01S0013043.1, from coordinate 95,188 downwards.
ACACAAAGATCAATGTTTCCATAGATCAACTCACTCTAGCCTAGTGCACCTCCTGGTGGTCTCATATTACAACTTGGTAAAAGTTGAAATTTCTCGTTGCAGTTGCAGTTGCAGTTGCAGTTGTCAATTAAAGTTGCAGTTACAATTGTAGTTTCCAGTCGCCAGTTGCAGTCGCAGTTGCCAGTTGCACAAACCTTGAGATTAGAAGACAAGTCGGATGGTGCTACGAACCTCTAGGTATGCACTTGTATATGTTTTTCAAATTTTATTATCTAGAAAAACATGAATGTGTTTGCAAGGGATGTACAAGGGACCTTAGTCCAAACAACAATATGTAGATCCAAAGGGATCTCATATTCAGTGCATTCAGAAAAACAGTGCATCCTCCCTAAAAGGATAAGACTCTAGGTTTGAGTATTTAAACTAATATGCCTCTAACTGTGTAGATTTTACGGCATTATTGCGGTCTTATGAACATCTAGTTGCATCTTGATCTATTGAAGTTATGATATTTATGCTAACCACTTAATACTAGAGATGCACTTGTTTGCAAGCCAAGATTACCATGGAGGCAAGTCACCAGTGATAGCTTTAAGAGGGAGCTATAGTGATGGTTGCAGAAGGCAACATATTAGATAGTCTATAGTTTGAGACATGAAGCAGTCTAATCGGACAAGGAGTTGTGTACATGACAGTATTCATTCATGTACTGAAGGAGAAGAGCATGTAGTTATTGTTGATTTTTCAATAAGCTAGGTTAAGCATGAAGTTCATTCCATTTTAGCATTTGTCTTAACCATAAACAATAATGTTGCAACAACCAAGATCACAAGAAGAAACACCATGCACAAAAACACAAGAAGTATCCTGGGAAACCCTTCTCAACAAGGGAAGAAAACCCAACCAAATCCTTTGCTATATTCTTCAAGAGAAAGACTTTCACCACCAATAAGACCTAGCACACAAGAGGGCGCTCAAACCCTAGAAGACTAGCGCCCAAGAGAGGTGTGCACTTTCCTCAAGAAGGTGTACTTGCTGAAATTTCCAAACTCACATGAAAGATATGATTCCACAATGGGGAATCTACCTTTACTTATATTAGACTTGACCTTTCAACAGAAGTGTCTATTGGCACAACAGGGCCGACCTCTCTAAGTCACATTATAATTAATATTGACCAAATTAATTATCTTTTACATTTATTATTAATCATATTAAGGTGGGGCCGACCTGTACCCTTTACATTACAATTAGGGTTATAGGCAGGTCTGACTCTTGAACAATATAGCAAGGGATCTTATACACCCACTAGTGATCATCCACTGGAGGCACATCCATAGGGATGTCCATATCTCTGGTTCACTACATTACACAGAAGAACCACTTATTCATTAGTGCTCATCCACTGGGGGCACATCCATAGGGATGTCCATGTCTCTGGTTCACTGCATTACACAGAAGAACCACTTCTTCATTAGTGTTCAGCAACTAGGATCATGTTCACCTGTGCTTGTCCACAAGCACGTCCACTCAACAGATATTCTTTCCCACAGCATTACACAGGAGAGTCATCTGAAGTTTCTCATCAACTCTTGTGCTCAGAGGAGGCTAATACATCATCTTCATTTTTGTTCTCATGACGATGCACCCAACACTTTGGGATTTCACATGTTCACCTTGTGCTCAGCCACAGGCACGTCCAACTCTGCGAATCTCCTTTCTCATTGCGTTACACAGGAGAATCATCTGGAGTTATTCTCAACTCTCTATAAGGAGGAGGCCATCTCTACGTTCATGCTCTGTCTCAGATAGGAACCACACACCCCTCTCATGGGATTTCTCTCAGGTTTGTAAGATGGAGAATGTCTCACGTAGTTGCAATCATCAACACTCCCTCTCAGCTAGGGAGGCATTTTCCACCAGGCCAAGTCTCTCACGAAAATACTTGAACTTTGTCTTGACAAGTGGTTTGGTGAAGATATCTGCGATATGTTCATGAGTAGGAAGATATTGCACGTGTATTGTCTTCCTCTGCACCATGTCTCTGATATAGTGATACTTTATTTCAATTTGTTTCGATCTGTCATGAAACATCGGGTTCTCAAAGAGCTTTACACAGCTCTGGTTATCACAGTGAATAGTAGTAGGATCCATCTCATGATCGAACAAGTCAGTCATAAGTTTGTGAAGCCACACTACTTCACGGACTACTACACTTAATGCAATGTACTCTGCCTCTGCGATGCTTAATGCCATAGAGCTTTGTTTTCTGCTACACCAAGAAATCATGGCAAAACCTAAAGTGAAGCAACAATCGGAGGTGCTTTTTCTGTCTACTAGGCTTCCTGCCCAATATGCATCGGCATATCCTTGTGGGCGCAAGTCCACACTAGAGGCATATCTTAGGCCATAACCAATTGTGCCTCGTAAGTATCTCAATACATGTTTTGCAGCTATCCAGTGTGTATGTCTCGGTTGGCTCATAAACTGGCTAAGCACATTTACTGTATAGCAAATGTCTGGTTTGGTGTTAACCAGATACATCAGATATCCAATCAATTGTTGGTATAAGTGTGGATCTACAGTATCACTCATTTTCTTCAAATCCATTACCATTGGAGTGGGCATGGATTTGCATTCTGTCGTGCCGAACTTTTTCAGTATTTCCATAGTATATTTTCCTTGACTCGGGAAAATCTCATATGTCCTATGCCATACTTCTAGTCCCAAGAAGTAGTGCATCAAGCCCAAATCCTTCATTTCAAATTTAGTAGTCAATGTTTGTTTGCATTCAGCAATGAGTCTCTCTGAACCGGTGAGAAAAAGGTCATCCACATATAGGACTAAAATCAAACACGCATTGCCATCAATGTGATTATGGCAATGCATGTTTGAAAGCCCAAACTCATCAGAAATCCATCCATTTTCTCGTACCAAGCACATGGTGTTTGCTTTAAGCCATATATGGATTTCTTCAACCTGCATACATGAGATCTTTCATTGTGTACAACGAATCCTTCTGGTTTCTCAATATAAACTTCTTCCTCAATTTCACCATTGAGAAAGGGTGTCTTTACATCCATCTGATGTATCTTCCAACCCATGGAAGCAGCTATTGCAATGATAGATCGGATGGAGGTGTATCAGGCTATTGGTGCGAAAGTCTTGTCATAGTCAACTCCCTCTATTTGTGAAAACTATCTGGCCACAAATCTTGCTTTGTATTTTTCAATGCTTCCATCAGCAACATGCTTGATTTTATAAATCCATTTGGAAGTCATTACAAACTTTCCCTCTGGTCTTGGAACAACATCCCATACATCATTTTTTAATATAGATTGGTATTCTTCAGTCATGGCATCTTGCCATACTTGTTCACCTGAAGCTTCTCCATGACAAGTTGGCTCTGAGTCAATAATGTGGGTCATGGATGAAAGGTAGCTTGAGAATCTCTTTGGTCCTTTGCTCTCTATGGTTGTTCCTTGTGGGGCTTTATGCCTTTCTTCTTCTTGTAGAGTTTTTCGGGCCCAAGACGTCTTTTATGTCCAACTGTAATATCTCTAGGTATGTTGCTTGGAGCAACTGAATCGGCTGGAAAAACTGGATCAACTGGATCTATTGGATCATCTGGAATAAAATTTGTCTCCCTCTGAATTGTTGAAGGAGAAGAGGGTATTGTCTCACTATCAATTTCCATTTGAGCTTCGAATTCTTGAAATTTTGCAAGGACTCCATCCTTGTTCTTTAGAAAGTAAATCCAAGTTTTCCTGGAGTGATCATCTATGAAGAACACATAGTATAAGTACCCATTTAGAGATGCAACAACCATTGGCCCACATACGTCTAGATGTATCAAGTCCAAGATTTCCTTGGATCTATTTGTTAAAAATAATTAAAAAGTACCTAGGCAAGTGTTTATCATCACCTAGACGCATAAGGGGTGAAAAAGTGCCTAATGTGGACCCTAGTCATTTAATTTGTGAGATTCAAATTAAAAGGTAACTTTATGACTTATGTGAGGGGGGTGAGTGAATAGACACTCAATCTCATCCACTCATCTAATCCAATCTCAATCATTGGATTAAGAGACTCTTCAACTACCACCATGAGGTCGACTAGGGTAGGAGGGCGCACCCTTTCTAGGGTTGATTGTTCATTATTGAGAGAGCAAGAGAGAAGAGAAGAGGGTGAGCTAAAGAAGGTCGTTATCTGAGATAGGGCACGAATTCCAAGACAACAAAGAGGCAAACTTTGGCACGCATTTCAAAGAGAGAGTACAACCATTAATTGTGGGTTGAAATGTACGGATTTGGAGAGACGTACATCTTCAAAGTTGGCACATAAATCAAGGCAAGGTACAACATTAAATGAGGGCCATACTATATGAATTTTGAGGAGGTCGTACTATCATTAACTGCACAGAAATCGAGTAAACAACGTACATCAAGGGAGACAGGCCGTACTGTATGGATTTTTATCAGTCCGTACTATTGTTTTTGCTGCACAGTTTTTGAGGTATTTTGTTGTGCAAATTTTCTGAGTTTTGGCACAGTTCCAAAGGCGGTCGTACAAGCATTTATTGTTGAGAAAATTGTTGCTGATGTTTGGCACAATTTTCAAGGTGTCTGTACAGTCAAAGAGGGTTCAGAAATCGAGGAGCTGACCTGTGCATTACTACAGGAAATTCTGTTGTGAATTTCGAGGAGTCTGGCTCAACGTTTTTTAAGACAAAGCTTGGCATGATTTTCGAGATAAGTCTGTATTAAATTTATGAAATTATTGACTGTTGTAAAAGACATTTCCTCTGACCTCAGAAATAATAAAACTCCCTCTCTCACTGGTTTTCCCCTTGTGGGTTTTTCCAGGGTCGTTGTTAGACCAAAAATCATTGTGTTAATTTTCTGAGTTTTATGTGTTGTTGATATACTTTTATTTATGCGTTAAACGATGTTCAGAATCCTCATGTTTCAGTTCTGAAAAATTATTTTATGCTGAGTTTAATTGGCTGTCATAAAATTGGGTTTGGGCATTAAACATTAGCTGAAAAATCAGCGAGACTTGAAACTGGGTGGGGTCTGAAATTTTACATGGTATCAGAGTTGAGTAAAAGAGAAGCAGAAATATTTCAGCAAGTCAGAAAATTGGGACAACACTCACTTCACCAGACAGAACTTTGAATTTTTCACTTTTAGCAAAAAGGGGTCAAAGGCTACAGGTTTAAGGGTTGAGGACATAATTGATGGGGCAACAAACTTTGGTACTTGAAAAGAGAGGATAATCTTGTTGTTGCAAGAAAATGAATTGTGGGACATTGTTGATAATTCAAGCTGCAAGAAAATGAATTGTGGGACATTGTTGATAATTCCACAACACATCATGTGGTTGTACCTACTGATGCTACTATTCTTGTAGCCTATAATAAGAAGTGTATCAAGGCTAAGAGGATTATTCTTGATGCCATCAAAGACCATTTGACTCTCCCTTAATTCGGAAGACAAATGCCTATGAGATGTTGTGGGAGTCTTTGACGAAGTTGTACCAAAGTACAAATGAAAACCGGAAGATGGTTTTGAGGGAAAAACTGAAGAGCATTAAAATGACCAAGGCTGAAAATGTGGTCACATATCTTACCAGGTTGACACAGGTGAGAGATGAGTTTGGAGCTATGGGGGAGGCCATAGTTGACAGTGAGCTTGTGAGGGCAGCATTGAATGGAGTTTCCAAACAATGGGTTGTTTTTGTTGAGGGCATTGTGGCTAGGGAAAAGCTTCCCAATTGGCAACGTCTTTGGGATGACTTTGTTCAGGAGGAGACCCGGAGAGGTTATGTACATGACAGTTCATCTACAGGTCATGATGAGAAGAATGTGGCTCTTGCTGCCAACAACAAGAAGAAATTCAAAAAGGGTCCTAAGGGAGGAAACAAACCAAAGGGTGAAGGGAAGAAGGACATGAGCAAAGTCAAGTGCTTTGCATGCCACAAGTTTGGGCACTATGCAGGTCAGTGTCTGAACAAGAAGAAGAAACAAACAACAACTTCAGCATCGGTGGAGGAGTTCTCCGCCAAGTTTGATAAGGAGTTTTCCTTTGTTGTGTGTCTTTCCGCGAGGACCACTCATTCAGATATGTGGTATATTGACAGTGGTGCTTCCCGCCATATGACAGGGGTTTGTGAGCACTTGACAGATCTTACTCATATTGGTGATGTTGAGGTAGTGCTTGGAGATGACCGGGTGGTCAAGGCAGTTGGTTGTGGGACTGTATCATTTCAGAGGGAGTTTTTGCCTCCCATGTTGTTGAGAGAGGTCCTATATGTTTTGGGCTTGAAGAAGAACTTAGTTTCAGTTTCTGCTATTGAGGAGAGGGGCTATGAGGTGTTGTTCCGTGATGGGCAAGTGCTCCTTTTCCCCAAGGGGTCCAGTATCACTTCGGCCACAGTGATTGGGACTCGACATGAGAAGTTGTACAGGCTATGTTCCATCCAGGTAGAGCATTATTCCATTCTACCAGCAACAGTGACCTATGTGAGCTATGGCACAGGAGGATGGCACATTTGCACCATGGGGCTTTGAGGGTACTAAGGGAGATTGTGACTGGAGTTCCATATTTCAGTACAGAGCACCAAGAGTTGTGCAAGGGGTGTGCTTTGGGAAAGTACACCAAGACTGGTTTTCCTAGCAGTGACAATAGAGCAGCAGGTATCCTTGATCTTATTCATTCAGATGTGTGTGGCCCGATGTCTTCGGCATCGTTGACTGGTTGTTTATACTATGTTATACTCATTGATGACTTCTCACGAAAGTCTTGGATTTTCTTCATGAAGACCAAAGGACAGGTCTTCAGTCGGTTCCAAGAGTTCAAAGCTCTTGTGGAGAACCAGACTGGGAAGAAAATCAGAGTTCTGAGGACAGACAATGGGGGTGAGTATACCTCCAAGGAGTTCATGGAATTTTGTGCAAGAGAGGGCATCAGGAGAGAGTTGAGTGTTCCTTACAACCCACAGCAAAATGGGGTTGCTGAGAAGAAGAACAAGGCCATAGTTGGGGCTGTGAGAGCCATGCTACATGATCAGGAGATGCCACTATTTCTTTGGGTTGAGGCATGCTACACTGCATTCTATTTGTAGAACAGGAGTCCACACAGGGCAGTGGGGAGTATGATTCCTGAGGAGGCTTTTTCTGGGAAGAAGCCTGAGGTGGGGCACTTTTGGATTTTTGGGTGCATCACATATTCACGTGTCCCTTCTGAGAAGAGGATAAAGCTAGAGCCCACAGCAAAGAGAGGGATCTTTGTTGGGTATAGTGAGACTTCAAAGGCTTTCCCTATATACCTTCCTTCCTTGAGGAAGACAATTTTGAGGAGGGATGTGAGATTTGAGGGGGACGGAGCCTTTAGGAAGTCACGAGGGACAGAGAGGGGTGAGCAGTCATCACCTCAGATTCAGGTGAGTCCACAGCAGACTTCAGTGACACAGAGTTTGGGGCCACCATTTTCGGTGATGACTGGTCCACAGGTGACAGGGCCACAGATTTCAGGATCGCAGGTTATTGGTCCACAGGTTTCAGGATCAAGTACTCTAGAATCTACTTTAGGATCACAGTCTTCAGGAGATGGGGTTGAGCAGGGAGAGTCCCCTCCATGGGACACTGCTTTAGAGAGGAGGAAGCCCAAGTGGCTTCAGGATACTTTGAGGGAGGCACAGGGTTCAGTGGGGAATCCCAAGTAGGTTGTGAGAGAGAGTAAACCTCCCGAGAGGTTTTGCAGCTACATTGCGATGGTGAGCAGTATTCGGGAGTCTAAGCCTTCCACTTTTGAGGAGGCTATTGGTAGATAGGTTTGGAGAGATTCCATGATGGAAGAGTACAATTCCATCATGAAGAATGATGTTTGAGAAGTTGTTCCTATACCTGAGGGGAAGTCAATGGTGACTTCCAGGTGGCTCTATAAACTCAAGCATGCAGCAGATGGCAGCATTGAGAAGTACAAAGCTTGCTTTGTGGCTCGGGGGTTCTCATAGGTTGAGGGAGTTGATTATGATGAGACATTCGGGCCAGTTGCTAGATATACCTCGATCAGGTCAATGATTTCCATTACAGCAGAGATGGGTTGGAAGATCCACCAGATGGATGTGAAGACCGCATTTTTGAATGGTGTTATATAGGAGGAGGTGTATATTGAGCAGCCATTAGGATTTGAGGTGCATGGAAGAGATTCTCATGTGTGTAGACTGAAGAAGGCATTGTATGGGTTGAAACAA
>SNQJ01S0013043.1:42403-85538 GCA_010110895.2 Picea sitchensis | reverse complement strand
CCATCCTGTCACGCTCCATGCACATCATTCTTTTTTCTACGAACAACATCTTGATCCATAGGGGGATCTCTTCTAACATCCACTTTCTTGGACCTTCAACTTTCTTTCAACCTTGCTGAAAGAATCACTATATTCTATAGAAAATTCCACAATGTAGTAGCCTTCATGTACTCGAGCAAACTAGAAATCAATCGCCCAAGTCCACTTGTTATCCAATGCCTTTAAACTATCAAGCTTGGCTCTATCTTGTACTATTGGATCCGATGGTAACACCACCAAATTAAATTCTACTTGTCTTTTTAACCATTAATGCAACAAACATGGAAATTTTGCGAAAAAGAGTTCATGCAAATTAGATTAAAGATATCTACCTTTCCATTCTCTCGCGTTCACCCACATTCCTTTTGTCTCTTGTAGGACAAATTCATCCTCCTTCGCTTCTATCCATTATTGAATCTCTTCCTTAGACACATGCCACCATATTTCTCTTTTCCTCCATCAATCTCAACAAGACTTCAAGTCCTGACAACAAAACCATTTGTTGGAGCGAGGGCAGTTTCGTTATTTTAGTACATGCTTGCGTGCACACTGACCTTCTTAACACTGGGGGGTTTGATATCCAGGGTTCGTCTAGAGAATTTCCAACAAAAACCCCTAAGCACCGATATATCAATCCTCGACCGAGGATGAGAAAGGTCTCACCCGAGATGCATAGAGGATCACATAGACCATAAGGTCTTGTGTCGGGGATGGAGGATCAAACATAACTAATAGTACTGCAAATGGAAACCATGTAACTCATATCTAATAACATAACAAGGACTAAGAATTAAAACAATACACAAACATGTGTTATTCATTCATAACAAACACAATAGAAAAAAATTGTCATTTATTTATTACTAGACGTATTCCATGATATTATAAATATACATTATGCCGAAAAATTGAGTTGCACAACCATAAGACTTTATCTCATTACTATTTAAACAATGGGAATACAACAGTGTTTGCCTTACAGTAAGCTTTAAGATTCAGATAGATACAAGACACAAGAGACTTCTCCATACAACACAGGAATGCAATAGGCTAACTCATATCTCTGCGACTGATCCTTTTCGGAATTAACCAGCCTCTTTTCTGAGATGAAAGCTCTCTTTTCTATTTTTTTTTGTTGGGGAGCATTGTCCTTCACCGTTCTTCTCCACTCGCTTGTATGATATAACGACCTTACACGCCTCTGGTACCTTCCAGGGCTCCATGCAGGTTCTTTGCATTAGGGGAAATCTTAACTTCCTGGCTAACTCATCTACTTGTCGCCCCACGTCTTCATCTGCGGCTGAAAGTAATCATTCTAGGAGATATCATAGTGATTCCTTTCTTGCTTCCAGCGAGCATCTTCTTGATTTCCGGTGAAACTCACAAAACTCGGACCGTCGCGCCCAACCGAAAAAACTCAGACTGACGTGCCCTTGACAACCTTTAGACTTGGTGTGTTTCTTAACAAAACTCGGTCTGATGTGCGCACTATGGAATTTTTTTGCACATATCCTTAGGTGCTCGCAAAACTACTGGATGAGCGTGCACAACTTTCGTTTGTACGCACGTACAAAACTGGACCCAAAACTTTGGGTGCCAACAATGGCCTTTTGGTTGTATACTTTGAATGGTTCACCCAAGTTAGGCTAGGGCGCCTCCATGTAATTTGAAGTATTTCTTTGAATGGATCAATATACATTGTTCATGTACTTCAAAATAGATCAATCAAGTTCTTCTTGAGAAAAGGCCTAATTCCCATTTAAGCCATTTTTCAAATGAGATCGACAACATCTTTTGAGGAGGCTCAATGGCTTCTTTCAAATTGGCATGATGGCCTATCCCCTTTGTTGGAATTTGAGGTGTGAACTTTGAATGAGGCCTTTGGCCTTTGGTTTATTGTTTTGTTGTTTTTTGAAGTCGGGAAGAACTTCAAAAAGGGCATGATGGCCTACCCAGGGAAACTTTCGAATGTCGCCGGTGGTCATCCTTCAAAAGGGCCTGATAGTCTATTGGGTGGATTCAAAATATGTTATTTTGAAATGGGCTGATGGTTTATTGGGTGATTTCAAAAGAATATCTTTCAATTGCAGTTTTTGGATCTTGTTTCTATCTTTAGAAGTGGCATCTTTGAAAGAGGTTTGATGGCCTATCGAGGGCATCTGAAAGATTGTTCTTTTGAATTTTCCCAATGGCCTATCGAGAGTGTTCAAAAATTGTCTTTTCAAATTGGCCTGATGGCCTATTGAGGCTTATCAAAATATATTATTTTGTGTTGGCCCAATGGCTTTTTGAGAGCATTCAAAAGATGTTCTTTCAAGTATGATGGCCTATCAAGAGCATTCTAGATGTTTCTTTCTAATTTCCTTGATGGCCTATCAATGGTTATTGAAATATGTTATTTTTAGTTGGCCCATTGGCCTATCGAGAGTATTCAAAAGATGTTTCTTTCAAAGGGGCTTGATGGTCTATCAATTGGATCTTTTGAAAGTGGTTGATGGTCATCTTTCAAAGGAGCTTGATGGCTTTTCCATTGGGGATATGTTTTGAAAGAGGAGTGACTTTTGGAATAAGGCCAGTGGCCTTTGCTTGTGCATTTGGCCTATCTTTAAGAAGGCTTGATGGGATCTTTCGAATATGGTCAAAGGCCTACTAGGAACATCTTTAAGAAGCGGTTGATGGTATCATTTGAATAAGCCCAATGGGATATTTGAAAGAGACCCGATGGGTCTATTTTTGTCTTTTGAAGTGGATTATTCGAAAGAAGGGTCGATGGCCTAAACATCTACATGTTATGAAAGTGGTCAATGGATTATTCGAATGTGGCTCATTGAGTATCTATTAAATTCAAATGAGTCAAGATAAAAACATTCATATTGGTCCAATACAAATTTTGGAAGGGGATTAATTTGAATGGAAAATGAATTAAGTATCATTGGGCCAAGTGTATTGGATAAAGAGAAAAAACATACCCCTCAATAAGGCTACAAAGGAGAATGACCATTTGATTACAAAATTTATGGAAAGTATCATTCCAAGGATCAATGACAGCAATAAGATGAAACCATAGTCTTGTAAATTTGTGGAGCACTGACTTACCAAATGACCTATGTTCTATTTCTAGATAGTGCTCGTGGAATAAGGTCAGTGGCATTTGCTTGTGCATTTGGCTTATCTTTAAGAAGGCCTGATGGGATCTTTCAAATGTGCTCAAAGGCCTACTAGGAACATCTTTAAGAAGCGGTTGATGGCATATTTTGAATAAGCCCAATGTGATGTTTGAAAGAGACCCGATGGGTCTACTTTTGTCTTTCGAGGTGGACTATTCGAAAGAAGTGTCGATGGCCTAGACATCTACATGTTATGAAAGTGGTCAATGGATTATTCGAATGTGGCTCATTGAGTATCTATTAAATTCGAATGAGTCAAGATAAAAACATTCAGATTGGTCCAATACAAGTTTTGGAAGGGGATTAATTTGAATGGAAAAGGAATTAAGTATCCTTGAGCCAAGTGTATTAGATAAAAAGAAAAAAAGTACCCTCAATAAGACTACCAAGGAGGATGGCCATTTGATTACAAATATTATGGAAAGTATCATTCCAAGGAACAATGACACCAATAAGATGAAACCATAGTCTTGTAAATTTGTGAAGCATTGACTTACCAAATGACCTATGTTCTATTTCTAGATAGTGCTCGTACCCTTGTAAGAACTAGGATATCCTCTTACATGTTCTTATTATATTGCCCTTGCAAGCATATATGCTTGTCTTACCTATATCTCTAGCTGATATCTTGTAGAGCTCATATTCATAGAACGGACCAACATACTCTTATAAGATCCAAGAGGGGGACGGTGAGAACTTGGGTGGGTACATGGGAGGATAAAGGTTCTCCCTTCACTCTCACGTCTGTTGGAATGAATGAGAGAGTCCCTACATTGCTTCCCATTCAAGGTGTGAGGGAAATAAGAAAGCGACTTGCTCGATGGGAAGCAAGTGGTATACTTTTTGAGTGGAGCACCCACAATAATGACGTAACATATTCGAGTGACATGCCTTGATTACGAATTGAATAAATGTTTATAAACTTATTTTTGGGGTATGAGCCATGTGGAGGTGCCTTGCTCATAGTTGTGAGCAATATAAGTAGCGGTGCCCATTTAACGTATTGCAAATGCGTGATGGAGGGTACGAGCACTATCTAGAAAGTCACCAACGGTAGGTTGCAAGTTTTTGATGGTGAACTAAAAGGAAAGGGCACTTCACAAACGATACATGTAAGGGCATTCACAAAAGACACATAATTGTATTGGAAAAAAAAATTAAACATGCATCCTATGCATCCTATCCACAGTAAATCACGTCATGCATTGGCACTTGGTTCTAGAAACTATCACCTTAAAAGATGAAGTTAATATTTTGAGATCGAAGTGGGATGGCTCCTAGATTAACCCAGTTGCTTTGTTATCTAGAGATGATAAATGTATCGATGGTTACCTTGCTAATGGCCACATTACATTCCTCATAAGACCTGGGATTTCTTTCCCAAAAGTATCGATGCCTTGAGAATAGATCTTACTAGTTCTAGAACATGCTCCATTTTAGAATGATCCAGCTAAAGTTCAGAGGAAGAAATGGGGATAGACAAATTGCTTTTATTTGGGGCTTGCATCCACTTCTCTTTCTTTAATTCTATTACAAATCCCATACAAAGAAAGTGTATCTTTGTTGGAGCTAGTAACTACATATGATACGAAAAGATCGTGAAATGAGGGCAACAACATATCATATCTAGACTCACCAAGCTCCTCTTTATAAGTGTCTCCCAAAAAAACATGCCGAGAAGAAAATTTGGGGCCGTTTATATTTTCCAAAATGGAATAGCCTATGTATCAAATCTTTGGTAATAGCAGAGCTTAGGACAACATTCAAATGATTTTTGAGAATCTGATTTGGTCTTAAGGATGAAAATTTATGGGTTACGGGTTTGGCTCTAGGAGAAAGTTTTCACAGATCTTGCTTAGTGTTAAAAGGGGAGTCTTTGATAGGACCACAATTTTCCTCCAATTTACCAGATCCTTCTTCTTTAGAAGCATTAATGTTCGCAAATGGCAAGTTGTCCTAAGGGGCTAAGGGGACAACAAAGTCACAATCTTTGGACTTTTTATTGAATTTGGTGTCATTCATCAATTGGGTGAATAGGTGAAGGGCGTTCAAGAATTCAAGGCAATCCCTTTCACTATGTGCTTCTTGGTTGAATCAACACTAGTATTTCATAATGTATATACTCAAATAAACATAGTTATTAGTCGTTGTATGTTTGGCCTAGGAGAAACATGAGCGTTAGAGTTGTACATCCCTATCATGAGATGAATTTTGGTTGTTAGAGAAATCCTCTTTAGCCTTCCTTTGCAAACTAGCCACTCCAATAGATAATTTCTACAAATATCTCTATATTTTTTCTATTTCAGAGTCTATATTAGGGGCAGGTTTTGGATCATTTGGGTAGACTTCTTACAATAGTATAATATAGAGTATTAAATTCAAGTAGTGGAATCAATGAAACTACTTGGTTCCACAAACCAATAAATCCAAGTTCATTCATCACTCCTATGTGTGTTAGGAAAACACAAAAATAAATATTGAATTTAATAAACACACTTTCTTAAACATAATACTTAGACCAACCATGAAATAAAGCAATAAATGAATTACAAAATCATTTTTTACACTATATTACATTCACTGGAATACAAATTTTAAAATTAGATTACACAATCCTCCTTACAAATTCTTCTAGCTAGAAAAAACATTTTTACTGGGATTTAATACATTAATTTATACATGAGAATGTAAACTAAAATAATGCGATCCTAAAGTAGCTGAGTGTTCCATTATGGAAGAGATATTAAGACATTATATTAGGTTACATAACACTATATTTACAAATAAATTAAAGTCCACTCATAAAATGAAATAATAAAAAAATAAGATAAACATCCCTTAGGATTATGGAAAATGCTCTCTTTAGCCCTTCCATTCCTCTCTTCTGCAATAACCACCCTATTCCTGTCATTCACACTCAACTTACACAGGGTTACATCAGATTAGTAACTAAACTATCTTCCACAATATCCCAAAGTCCAGAAAATAGAATTGATAATATTAAAAAATAAGTGCAGGCGAGTGGTCTTGCAACAATGATTCCCGTATGAATGTTGCATTGCCCATGTGTGATTCACGTGGAAGATGTTCAATTTCTAGAGAACGAGTGTTGGAATTTGATGGTTGTCTTTTTCACTAACCATTTAGAAAACAAGTAAATTGTCAAATACGTTGGATTAGTGTTGAAGCCTTTAAAAGATAAAGGGGGGAATGTTTTTCAAATTCCAGCCCATCCTCCTTCATGTGGTAAGGTTTTAAAGCTATTGACAAAATGTAATCTCACCAATTAATATATGTAATTTTATTAAAAAAAAATTAAAGTTCTAACAACTAAGGTATGTAATTTCATTATTTTTTGTAAATTTCTAATTTATGTAATTTTATTATTTTTTTAAAATTTCTAATTGATTGATGAACAAAAGTAATCAGAGAAAAAATAACTTTGGTCATGTTTCATTAAAGTGTTGTTCATCTAAAAATAACTCTCTTTCGATCGCTATCTCAACGCCTTTATTGAAAGCACTTTGTAATCTGATTGTTCCCTCTAAAGAAGGCCCCCACACACATATTGCATGATCTTGATAACTTGAGCCTTAAATGAATCATAGACACCTTGGTGCACATAGTTTCTTTGCACTTGATTGTGAGCAGCATTGATAACTATTCGCACAATGTGAGGAACATTCACATCAAACAATGAATGCATCTTTTCCACTAGGTACAAGTGTGTTTGATTCGTTTTCAATGACCATCTTAAACCAACAACAGTTGTGACGAACGCTCACATCATCACAAAACTAGGTACAAGTGTCTTTGGTTCATTTTCCCTGACCATCTTAAACCAACAACAATTGATCAAACAATTTCACATGGACGATGGAAGCGACAAGTGATTCTTTGATTTCACCAAAACTTGTTATCACATTAGTCATATTTGAATGTGCCCTTGCTAACGAAATTCTTGCTTAAATGATCCAAAAATAGAAGCAGCCAAACTAGCTTGCATGCTTTGAAATGATGATACCATTCCCAGAGAAAAACAATGTCTAGCATGGGATTAGACATATTATAGAAAAGATAATTCCAAGAAGCAATGGAGCAAATAACCCCAAATGGATGAAACCCTACTCGTGTAGATTTGTTGATCTTTGACCTCACAGATGACCTATGTTATGGTGTAGATTTTTGGAGCTTTGACCTACTAGATGACCCGTGTTATGGTTGCAGGCATCATTCACACCCTTCTAACAACCAAGCTATCCTCTGGCATGTTATCATTATCTCTCCCATGGAAGCATGGAGGCTCTTCTTACCTGTACCTCTAGTTAGTGTTTCACAAAGCTCATATTGGTATAAGGGACCAACATAGGCTTATAAGATCTAATAAGTGTAGAAATCCAGGTTCAACTCTAATCATAAATTAGTTTCTATACACAAATAATATGACAAGAAGAAATATTGAATCTATATATTGCTCTATATTGAAATCTTATATTTATAACAAAGCTCTATATTGAAATCCTCTATTGATAACAAACTCGAGAGTCCAACTTGTAATTGGTTGATATGCCAACTAGGAAAACAAGGTATGTCGACTTGAAAATAATGTATATCAATCAAACAAGTAATTATTAATCTACATAATCTTAACAATTATATATGTACATTAACACCTACATTAAGTGAAATGTAGGGAGTAAACAAAAGAGATACAAAAAATGGGCCCCAGTAATGAGGCTTGTTGAGGTACCCAAGTACAAAATGTTCAAAGGATTGATGTTGATTATAAGCTACAAAGAGGAGCCTAGAAGGGTATAACACTAATGTTGAAAACACCTTGGAGTTGAAACAAAAGATCCCACAAAGTTGCATTGAAGTGCAAGAACATGAGGCCTACAGACGTAAAAGCTCAAATCGGGAAGTATGACCAAAACTCTAAAGAGGAGGACCAAGTAACCTTAAATAACATTGTTGAATTCTAAAGTGGAAGAGGATTAGTTGTAAAGGCACAAGAATGGAAAACATTGACAATTACCACAAAAATGCTCCAAACAAATAGGTGTTGGTTAGGAATCATAACAAAACCTTCAAACAAAAGAAAACATCATCAACCATTAAAAGAATAATGAGGCCTATGAATGTTGAAAGATTCAAACAAGAAGTATGACAAAAAATATAAAGAGGGCCATGTAACACCATGTTGGCAATGCCATCAAAGTTCCACTTAAGAAATATCACCTGTAAATTTCAAACTCCTTAGGCATGGAGAATCAAATGCACTCAAATCCACCCCTTAAGTGTAACTTAGGGAAGAACAAAAATGAGACTGGTCCTCTAAAATGAGTCTTGACACAAAGGCTTGATAAGGTACTTATATACCATCAACAAAAACAACATAAAATGAGTGTCTCTATGGATGCCAATACATGTCTCCGAAGTGCATGGGTAGTTGGCCATTACAATCATCAAATCACAATAGGAATCAATGCTTTGTATGAAGCTTACTCTAAACAAAAGTTGATCTCGAAAAAAATGGTGAATAATAAAGAATCACTCAAGGAAGCATTGCACATTATCCCCTCACACTGTTGAAGTGGGTGGACATGGATGATGACAATGAATGTCACATATGATGGAAAAAGTATGGAAGTACAACCCGAAAGTGGCGATGATGCCGAGTAACCTAAGCAAAAAAATCTCTAAAGTAGTTACTCCAAAGCCTGCAAAACAAGGCTATGCATGCTCATGGAGGCAAATTCTTGGTGGCACCCTAAGAATATCTACACAAGTGGCCCAAAATACACTACTTGGATGTCATGTCCAGAGGTATAGAGAGAGATGAACCAAAAATAAATCCATCAAGGACAACAATTCTCAATATGGGTCCTGACAAACAAGACCATGATAGGTACCCATGTACAAGTAATTGTCACATATTTATCTTGTGAAAAAAAATATGTAAATGAACGTGAAAGGTGGGTGAGGTCCCACAAAAACACTACCCAGAAGTTGACAAGTTAATGGAAGCAAAGCATAATTGAATGAAAAAAGTGTCGCAAATCAACAAAGGACTCCAATAATTGTGTTGAAGCTAAAAAAAAATGTTGTAGCAAATGTTGACAATGATCATGCTTCAAGCAACGAGTAGAGCTAGCATAGAAATCTAGACAAAGTGATTAAAAAAAAGAGAAGCAAACACCACAATGTCAATCAATAAACTATCTAACATTTCTAACACAATATGTGTCTATCCCCGAGAAAAAACAAAAATCTCAACAAACAAAAAAAATAACAAGACACTTGGAAAAGAAAAGTGAAATGATTTTCATACTGCCTCATTAGAAAAAATAAAAGTTCCGATCCCAGGGTTGAGTCACGCTGCAGATCTGAGTGACAAGCTTCGATCTTCAACAAAAGAAAATCCAGCCCAATCTCCAATCTTTTGCAAAAGAAAATTCAACGCAATCTGCAAGAGAGGCAACGATACAGGACATACCAAAAAATTGGAATCAAGGCCATGATCCACCTGGTGAGAAGAATATGCTCAGTGTAAGAGAGGACCGTGCAGGGCCTTTGCAATAACTAAGCCACAATTTGATAATTGGAAAAAAATGAGCAATGGATTTGAACCACATAATGCTAGTTGTAGGTGGTTGTTTTTGTAATGGAAGTAGCAACAGCTTCTAGAATGAGCATGTAACATGACCTGTGCATAGACTAGTTGAAGGAGCACCACGCGGGCGGTGGTTTGAACAATGGTAGTTCTTCTTGGATATGCAACAGTGAAAGATTGCATGTAGTGAATCCACAGAGCCACAATCCCTATGAATCGACAAGTGATGATGGTGGACAAATCAACGATTTGCCAATGCATTTAACAACATATTTGTTTTGTGGATAATCGAATTATTGCACCAGTATGAAGCATACAAAAACAAAAAAATTTAGTGTCCAATCAGATCCTCTGATTTTTTTCCCTCAACATGCAAGGATCCAAGGCATGAATGCTCCCCAAGATGTGGCCAATGCCCCTCCTTCCTAAGCTTCCAAGTCTCCAACCCTCCTCCAAATACAAGTACTTAAAAATAATCCAATCAAAGTATCAAACATATCCTTGCATACCATCATCTTTGCAATGTGTGGGCTGAAGTGATCCTTCATCAAATCAAGAATTATTCCATAGAAAATTTTAGGGGCGAAATTTCGCCCATGGGCGAAATCTAGCTCCTTCAAATTTTGACAGGGTGAATTTATATATTAAAAAAATTACCAATATTAATCCCAATTTGCCCCCCTTTTATTTTTAAAACAATATTAATTATATATTTAGCCCAAAATTGGCGGTCGAAATTTAAATATTAATTACATTTTTTCCTTCAAAAAATGGCATTCGTCCTCCCTTTCGCCCGATTTCTGGGAGTAGCCATCAATCTTCGATGGTTTTCGCCCACAATTTTAGTTTTTTCATAGGGCTAAGGACCATGATTTTCCTCGATTTGGGAATGGCCATTGGCCTTAGGGTTTTTTCGCCCATCCTTGGAGTTTTTAGTTTTACAAAGGATGCCCCTGATTTGGAGATTTTACATGAATTCGGTCGTGGATTTCAGAATTGTTTTCCCCAAATTGATGGTGATTCAGAATATTAATAGATTCAATTGGTTCGACTTGAAATCTTCAGCCATGCCTAGCTTGAAATCTTCAAAGGCCAAGTTCCAACTCGAAATTCTATTGTCAAAATTTGCAAATTATAGGAGGAGAAAGCGTCGAGTTCTTTCCATATTTTCGATTGCTCTATGTCAATGTTTCTGGTTTCCATACTAACCCCTGCATAACCTTGAATCTTGATATAAGGTAAGTCATAAGTGGCTTCTGAGCCCTCTCTGCAACTTTTGAATTTTTTCACGACTGTGAAAGGATAATCTTAATCTCTTATAATTTATGGGCTCATGGTTCTCTGCTCCGCTAGTAGCAGAATTGTTTTGGGCATTCATTAAGTGCATATGCTAGTAGGGATTATCCTGATCAGTGATAGAGCCCACCCAACCTCCAGGATAGCAGAGGCTTCAGGTCATGACGAGTGATTGTTTGGGTTATTGATTGGAGTAGATTATTAGTTCTGTGTAACATGTTTAAGTTTTTGAGCTTACCCACAGCTTGGATAAATTACCTGGGTGTTTTTAAATTATTCTCACAAGATGGTGTTGAAACATGGTGTTTCAACACCGTTTTCCCAATTCTCATTGCTTGTGTGTTTCCACGCACGTCGCACAAGTTTCATCCTGATCAATGATAGATCCCACAACCCCACCCAACCTCTAGNCAACCTCCAGGATAGCAGAGGCTTCAGGTCATGACGAGTGATTGTTTGGGTTATTGATTGGAGTAGATTATTAGTTCTGTGTAACATGTTTAAGTTTTTGAGCTTACCCACAGCTTGGATAAATTACCTGGGTGTTTTTAAATCATTCTCACAAGATGGTGTTGAAACATGGTGTTTCAACACCGTTTTCCCAATTCTCATTGCTTGTGTGTTTCCACGCACGTCGCACAAGTTTCATCCTGATCAATGATAGATCCCACAACCCCACCCAACCTCTAGGATAGTAGAGGCTTCAGGTCATGATGAGTGATTGTTTGTGTTAGTGATTTCCAATTGGAGTAGATCAGTAGTTCTGTGTTTCATTTTATGAGCTTACTCAAAGACTACATTTTGGATAAATTATTAAATTACCTGGGTGTTTTTAAATCATTCTCACAAGTTGGTGCTAAAACACGTTGTTTCAACACCATTTTCTCAATGATCATTGCTTGTATGTTTCCACGCATGTCACATAAGTGTCATCCTGATCAATGATAGAGCCCACATCCCCACCCAACCTCCAGGATAGCAGAGGCTTCAGGTCATGATGAGTGATTGCTTGGGTTAGTGATTTCCAATTGGATTAGATCAATAGTTTTGTGTTTCAGTTTTTGAGCTTACTCACAGACTACATTTTGGATAAATTATTAAATTACCTGGGCGTTTTTAAATAATTCTCACAAGATGGTACTGAAACACAGTGTTTCATCACGGTGTTTCAACACTATTTTCCCAATGCTCATTGCTTGTGTGTTTCCACTCACAAGTTTCATCAAGAAAATGGAAATACAAGGAAAGCACATAACTCAAGAAAAATGATACGTAAAATCTGTGTCTTCTCTTTTCTATTGATATTCAATGAGTTGAAGTTATCTTTTACATTTGACAAGAAGAAGCCTTGAATAGATATTAGATCTATTTATTTATACAAAAATGACTTAACCAAAGGTAGTTAGACATTCCACATTCTTTGATCTCAAAAATAGAATATAATCAAAACTAAAAGATACAATGCATATTTTTCATAATTTGTTGAGATTTCTTCGGTTTGCTGGCACTTCACTTGTCCTTTATTTGCTCAATGTTATTGCTCGCGGGTGTACTTTGTTTTTTCTGATCATTCAATTGAGCATGAAGTTCCATTAATGCCAGATTAAATTTGGAAGGTTCGACGTTTGCATTCAACTCA
Source organism: Picea sitchensis (assembly GCA_010110895.2). Classification (NCBI taxonomy): domain Eukaryota; kingdom Viridiplantae; phylum Streptophyta; class Pinopsida; order Pinales; family Pinaceae; genus Picea; species Picea sitchensis. The sequence continues at coordinate 72,784 of SNQJ01S0013043.1, read as the reverse complement.
AATGCGAAAACCTTTTTGTGTACCAAAGGTAAATTCTCTTGAATTTTCACCACTGCTTGTGTTGTAACCTGATGTTGTAAGCTTGGTTTTACCAATAGATCATTTATCACTTGTAAATGAACATGATCTACCTGTTGGATAGCACTTTGTACACTCTCTCTATTTTTCTTTGAATTCTCTTTGCTCCTATCAATCTCTATTTGTCCAAGTGTATCATGGATAGCATTGCCATCAAACTTAGCCATTTCCAACTCTACAGTTGAGAGAGTATTAAGACAAGCTTCCTTTGCTTCTCTAGCCAACTTCTTACTTTCTTCAAGATTTTTTTCCCATACCTTTAAATCCATTTCTCCCTTTATCTTCTCATACTGTGAAAAAGGGGTAAGCCCAGGTACATTGATTTTTTGTCTCCATACTATGAATTCTTGGAATTTGGACTTGGGAGTATAGGCTTCTATCTCTTTTTCATGAATATTCTTTAAACAATTATTAATTACTTGATAATGTCTTTGAATGATATCCATATTTTGGTATAGGTCTTGCTAGAGAGTTTCCAACTTTCCATTTATTTCATATGCTTACTTCTTAAATGGAGTGATATCCATTCCTATGTTCTCAAATAAATTTATTCGAGACTACAACTGCTCTATTAACCTATCTCTATGGGAAAGCACGATATTGCTCACCTGTTGATTTTGAACACTTAATTCCAGTTTGTCTTCTAACTTCTTTATATGTTGCTCAAAACCCTGTCTGATTTTCTCTGTATCAAAATTGATTTTATTTCTGGCAGTCATTTCCATCTGTTTCATATCATTATGCAATTGTTCAACTAGAAGACTCTTTTGTTCCAGTTGTTTTGTGAGATTATCCACTGACCAATGGTTAGCATTTGAAAAGGCTCCCAATGAGTTTGTTGTTGATTAATTGGGATGGTTTTCATTGATGTCAACCCTTTGAAGAAAGTCTGGTAGCAAATTTCAATAACATAAAGGTTTGGGTAATGCACCCAAGTTTGTTTGATGGATAATTGTAAGATTTTTGATATATTTGCAGGTGAGACTATTCTAGATGGATAGTACATTTCATTCCATTTCCGATGGTATGTGGAATATCACATAACTCCTCACAGTTAGAGAGCTATTTCCATGTGAAGTTGGAGAACCCTCATGAGTCATCTAGAAGCCCCAAAAGGTCAAAGTAGTCAAAGTGTTTGCAAAATAAATTATTTAAATAATAAATTTAATGGAGAACTCCCTAAAATAAGGAAAGTGGGATGCTACATGAAAATATAAATAAGATACAAGGCTCTCTCATTTAATCACACTTGAACCTATTGAATATCATTGAATATCTATTTTGTGAAAGGTTATTTGGGCAGGTATTATTGATAGAGGAAAGTGTGGAAAGAAAAGTGCGGCAGGAAAAGTGCGGCAGAAAAAGTGCAGCAGAAAATTTGTGGCAGAAAAAGTGCAGCAAAAAAAGTGCGACAAAAAAAGTGCGTCAGAAAAATCGCGGCAGAAAAAGTGCAGTAGAAAAATCACGGCAAAAAAATTGCGGCAACAACAAGGTTGGGGTCTATTTATGAGAGATATGGAACATCTTGTTTGAGGTATGTTTTGTGAGCTAGGGTTTATCTATTGAGGTGGTATTGGATGTTCAATATTGTTGCATATATCAGATTTGTTGAGGGATACAATTGGTATTTGGCATATGGGTATTGGTCTTTTGGTTGTGATGTGTTGTTGAAGTTGTTGGTTTAGCTTGAGGCTACATAATAGTGAGGTTGTGGCACATGGCTTGATGCAAGGTTTTATGGTATTTGGTTTATGGATAGAGTGATGAATTTTTTATGGTTATATTGGTGTATGTCTTTGGTATATGGTTGAGGTACATGTTGGGTACATGGTTGATACAAGTAGTTGATGAGTTAGCACATACATGAGGTGTATATTTGATGATGTTGGTACATCTTGATGAGTCATAGTTGAGGTACAGGTTGATGCATGGTACAATTTATTGGTACAAGTTGACAATGATAGGTTGACAGTGGCAGTGGTTGATTCAGTGACAATGACACGTTGTCTACATTTGGCATTTATATTTCAGGGCGGTTGGACGGGGCAAGGACATGTGGTTGTAGCCACCTTCCGGTTGTAGCCGGAGAACATAGGGGGTTGTAGCCTCCTTCTGGTTGTAGCTAGAGAATTGGGGAGTTGGAGCTTCCCTCAGGTTATAGCCTAAGAAACTAGGGGGTTGGGGACTCCTTCCAGTTGCAGTTGGAAAATGAAGGAAGTTGGTGCTTAAAATGAATGAACTTTTAAAGACATATAAGAAAAAACATTCAATGGTTTTCTCCCACTTTGGTTTGCCACGTAAAACATTGGTGTAGTATGTATGTGTATGATTGCTCATTTGTTCATTATTTATTTACTCTGCAACTATTGGATGATAATATTACATTGATATAATACTTGCATTTTTTGATTGAAAATAATTGAATTTCTCTATTACTTATTCACCCCCTCTCTCAGTAATCCAACGATTGGTATCATAGTAGGTTCCTTCAAAAATTAGTTTAACCACTGAAAGGTAGATCATGGAGAGAAAAAACATGTATAAAAAGGAATACCACAGTTTGATGGATTTTAAATTTGGTAATCTTTTGCAGATGGATACAAAGAACCAGCAGTTTCGTCGACAAATGAAAGAGCAATAAAACTCGGGAAAAATAATTCCAAATCCACAAATGCACTTTTGAATGGTATTTTTGAATCAATATACACCAAAGTTATACATTGTAAATCTGCTAAATAGATTTGGGAAAAGCTTCAAAATATTTATGAAGGAGATTCAAAAGTTAAAGCAATAAAGCTTCAAACTTACAGAAGTCGGTTCGAACAACTAAAGATAAAGGAAGACGAGAATATTGCAGCTTACTTCTTACGAGATGATGAAACGGTAAATGCAATCATAGGATTGGGAGAAGAAATTAAAGAATATGTAATTGTTTAAAAGGTACTANTAAAGCAATAAAGCTTCAAACTTACAGAAGTCGGTTCGAACAACTAAAGATAAAGGAAGACGAGAATATTGCAGCTTACTTCTTACGAGATGATGAAACAGTAAATGCAATCATAGGATTGGGAGAAGAAATTAAAGAATATGTAATTGTTTAAAAGGTACTAAGATCTCTTCCTATGAGATTTGGTCCTAAGATATCAACACTAGAAGAAAGAGCAGATCTAGACTCAATAAGCATGGACGAACTACATGGAATCTTCAGAGCATATGAAATGAGCACTGAACAGGAAAATCGAGATATAAAAGAAGAAACTTTCAAAGCATCCAAAGGGTCAAATCAAAAGGGAAAGAAAAATGAAAAATAACATAGCAACAACAGTGACATCTCAGAAGATGATGAAGAAATGACCAACTTTGTCAAAAGATTGAACAAAGGAACCAACGACAGATATAAAGCTAAGTTTCCATTTTTTTTTTTTAATTGTGATGGTATTGGTCATTTTGCTAACAAATGTCCTCATAATAAAAATAATAGGAATGTTGAATATTACTCAAATATAAAAGAAACATATAAAGACAAAATAACCACAAAGAAAGCTTTCAAGAAAAGCTTATACACCAAAGAAGACATCTCCTCATCAGATGAAGATGAAGTCAGTGATAGTGAAACATAAAGAGTTCTATTCGTGGCAGTAGAAGACTCTGATAAAGAAGACACCAAAGAAGAATATGAAGAGGCAGAAGTTGACCACCGAGAAGAATTGTTGTGTGTCATAGAAGTTATAAGAAGAAAAAATAAGAAAAACAAGAAGCTACAAGCAGAACTAGACAAGAAAGAAGACACTCAGGAACTAGAACAAATGATCACAAATTTGAAGGTTCAAATAGAAGAAGATAGAATAATTGAAGAAGTACTCAAAGAACAACTAGAAGAAAGAGACAAGATCATTGGAAATTTGGAAGCAGAGATTATCCCATTAAGAAAGGATCTTCAAGAGAAAAATATGCAGAACAACTCAAAATTCTTGGATAACATTATCATCAGTCAAAAGCCTCATCATGACAAGTCCGGACTTGGATACAATCAGACAGAAAAGAGATCAAGCTCCAAAACCATAGAACAATAAACATATCCAAAAAGCTACACAAAAATAATCAAAGGGGATATGAATACCTACAAAGAAGATTACAGGAACACTCCTCCACCGAGAAGATTCATATTTCATAATCAACGACCGACAAATAGGCCCCATGAAGAAGAAGGATTTAGAAGAGCAACTCCTTTAAGAAGATATTCAACTCCGAGGTATCAAACTATCTTTTTTTGTTTATGTTATGCATGTAATAGTTTTGTACATAAAGCTATGAATTGTAGAGATAACACCAGAAACATAAACATATTTGAAAGTCATACCCAAAAGGCTTATCTAAGAAGGCCCAATGAAACATAGAGAATAAGTTACAACATCTTTGAATCATTGAGAATTGAAGTGGAATGCTACAAGTGTAACAACTTTGGACACATGGCCAAAGATTGCAGAATGACAGTTCCTCCTAGAGAACCACAACAAAACAACAACAATCATAGACAAGAATCTCATAAGAGAACATGGATAAGAAAGAAGAATCAGTATAGCAATGAAGAATGCACACTTGCTCTACAAGCTAAGCAGAAGAAACATGGTTGGTATGTTGACACTAGTTGTTCAAAACACATGACAGGTGATAAATATAGGTTTCTTACATTAAGAAAGGAAAGAGATGGATCAGTCTCCTTCTGAAATGATGATTCATTTAAAATCATTGGAAAAGGCACAGTCAGCATTGGAAACAAGAATACCAAGGAAGAAAATGTTCTACTAGTAGAAGATATGAAACATAATATTCTAAGTGTGAGTCAATTGTGTGACCAAGGTCATAAAGTTACTTTCGATTCACAAAAGTGTGAGATAAGAAAAGAAGGTTCAGGAAAATTGATTGCAACAACTGCAAGAACTTCAAACAACATATATGTATTAACTGAAATTGGAAATGAAAAGTATTTTCTCCGAAAGGAAGATGAAATTTGGCTATGGCATAGAAGAATGGGTCACATACACTTTGATAACCTTGTCAAAGTCATAAAAAAGGAAGCAGTTAGAGAAATTCCCCAGATTACAAAACCAACCAACACTTTATGCAAACATTGTCAACAAGGAAAGAAAACAAAGACCAGGTTTAAATCAAAGGAATATTCAACAACAAGACCACTGGAAATTGTACATATTGATCTAGTTGGACCAACTAAAAAAAGGATTTAAAAGGTGAGAAATACTTTATGTTATTAGTTGATGATTATACAAGAATGACTGGAGTTTTATTTCTCAGGAATAAGTCAGGAATACAAAAATGAAATGGATTCAAAAATCAAATGTTTGAGATCTGATAATGGAGGAGAGTTCACTTCAAAGGAATTTATGGACTACTGCAGCATGCATGGAATAAAAAGACAATTCTTCATTGCTAGGACACCTCAACAGAATGGAGTTGTTGAAAGAAAGAACGAGACAGTACAGGAAATGGCCCGAACAATGTTAATGGATTCCAAATTGATAGATATATTTTGGACACATGAAGTGCATACAATGGTTCACATTCAAAACAGAGTAATTCTTGGAAACAACACTGACAAAACTCCCTACAAGCTATGGAAAGGAAGACCAACAAATGTGAAGCACTTCAGAGTATTTGGAAGCAAATGCTACATCAAAAGAGAAGATGACAGAATGGGAAAGTTTGACTCTCGTGTGGACAAATGAGTACTTGTTGGTTACTCAAGTAAAAGGAAAGCATACAAGTGTTACAATCTGAGGTTGAACAAAGTTGTGGAAAGCATCAATGTAACAATTGATGAAACGGGTGGACGAGAATTAAAGGAAGAAGAAAATGAATCAATGGAACAACTTTACGAAGAAGAAGTAAAAGATGAATAAGAAGTAGAAGGGGAAGATGAAGAGGATTAGACATAAGTAGAAGAGCAAGTTCAACAAGGGCCTCCAAAGACACCTAGAAAACAAGTACAGAAGAATCATCCTTCAGATTAGATTATCAGAAACAAAGATGCAGGAGTTGAGACTAGAAGAAGAATATGTTCACCATAACAAACACACCTAACACTCTCATCTACAATTGAACCAAACAGTTTTGAAGAGGCCAGAAAGGATGAATTTTGGAATAAGGCCATGGATGAAGAATTGGATCAAATAGAGAAGATTGACACTTAGGAATTGGTTCCAAGACCAAAGAATAAGAATGTGATTGGCATAAAGTGGGTGTTTATAAATAAATTGAATGAATATGGGCAGATTACAATGAACAAATCTAGATTGGTATGTAAAGGATACACACATGTTGAAGGAATTGATTTTGAAGAGACATTTGCCCCAGTTTCCATAATGGAAGAAATCTGATTGATTTTAACTTATGGTTTCTCCAAGAATATTAAAGTATATCAGATGGACGTAAAATCAGCTTTTCTGAATGGGGAACTTGAAGAAGAAGTCTACATTGAACAACTAGAAGGATTTCAGTTGTCAGAGAACACAGATTATGTTTGTAAATTGAAGAAGGCATTGTATGGTCTAAAACAGGTTCCTAGAGCATGGTACTTTAGACTGGATAAATATCTACATCAGGTTGGGTTCAGAAAAGGAAGTGTAGAAAACAACCTCTACATCAAGGTAACTTAAGATAGTATTTTATTAATTGAAGTTTATGTTGATGATATTATTTTTGGAAGAAATGATGACATGTTAAGCCGGAATTTTGCAAAGAATATGAAGAATGAATTTGAAATGTCATTACTCAGAGAACTATCATTCTTTCTCAAACTAAGTATATTAGAGAAACGCTAAAGAGGTTTGGAATGGAAGATTGCAAACTAGTTACCACTCCTATGAAAACCAGTTGCAAGTTGAGCAAAGATGATGATTCAAAGTCTACAGACCAAAGGAAATACAGGTCAATGATTGGCATCTTACTATATGTGACAACATCCATACCAGATGTGATGCAAGCAGTTGGACAAGTGGCATGATTTCAAGCAAAACCAAAGGAAACACATGTCGTAGCAGTGAAGAGGATTTTCAGATATATCAAAGGAACATAAGAGTTTGGATTATGGTATCCAAAAGGAAAGGATATATCACTTATTGCTTACACAGATGCATATTGGGTAGGTTGCATTGATGACCGATGAAGCACCAGTAGAGCAACGTTCTACTTGGGTGAGTATTTAGTATCATGGCTAAGAAAGAAATAATCATCAGTATCCTTATCTACAATTGAGGTAGAGTATATTGCAGCAACAACATGTTGTACACGGGTTCTATGGATGAAACAAACTCTGACAGATATACAGGTTGAGTATGTTGAGCCCATTCCAATCTATTGTGATAATACAAGCACCATCAGTATCTCAAAGAACTCGGTGATGCACTCCAAGATGACACACATTCTAATCAAGTATCACTTTCTAGGGTAACAAGTTGCAGAGAAGAACATCAGAGTTGAATATATGGGCACAAAAGAAAAAGTGGCAGACATCTTTACAAAACCGCTTCCACGAGAATCCTTTGAGTATCTTCGCCAGAGACTCAGATTAATTTCTACTCTAAAATGAATGATTTTGAATGCTTATCTTATATGTCTTAGATTTACATGAGGAAGCACCATAAAGAGGACAGTTCAGGTTAGGAGATAAGTTTCAGGAAGAGTTCAGTCAGGGGGAGTATCCCCAAGGACAGTTCAGTTAGGGGGAGCAGCCCTGGATGGAAAGATATATTTTTCATTGATGACAAAGGGGGAGAGATTTATCAAATGCAGAGCATAGAGGCATGGCTCCAGGGGGAGAGATGGTCACATGGGGAGCATGAGTGATATGAATTCAATATTGCATCAGAGTGTTGTCATCAATGCTAAAGGGAGAGATTGTTGATTAATTGGGCTGGTTTTCATTGATGTCAACCCTTTTAAGAAAGTCTGGTAGAGAATTTTGGTATCACAAAGGTTTGGGTAATGGACCCAACTTTGTTTGATGGATATTTGTATGATTTTTTATATATTTGCAGGTGGGACTATTCTAGATGGATAGTACTTCCGGTGGTATGTGGAATGTCACATAACTCCTCACGGTTAGAGAGTTATGACCATGTGAAGTTGGAGAACCCTCATGAGTCATCTAAAAGCCCCAAAAGGTCAAAGTAGTCAAAGTGTTTGCAAAAGAAATTATTTAAATAATAAATTTAATGGAGAAATCCCTAAAATAAGAAAAGTGGGATGCTACATGAAAATATAAATAAGAGGCAAGGCTCTCTCATTTAATCACACTTGAACCTATTGAATATCATTGAATATCTATTTTGTGAAAGGTTATTTGGGCAGGTATTATTGATGGAGAAAAGTGCAGCAGGAAAAGTGCGGTAGAAAAAGTGCGACAGAAAAATTGTGGCAGACAAAGTGCGGCAGAAAAATCGCGGTAGCAACATGGTTGGGGTCTATTTATGAGACATATGGCACATCTTGTTTGAGGTATGTTTTGTGAGCTAGGGTTTATCTCTTGAGATGGTATTGGATGTTCAATATTGTTGCATATATCAGATTTTTTGAGGGATACAATTGGTATTTTGTTGTTGGTATTTGGCATATGGGTATTGGTATTTTGGTTGTGATGTGTTGTTGAAGTTGTTGGTTTAGCTTGATGCTACATAATAGTGAGGTTGTGGCACATGGTTTGATGTAAGGGTTTATGGTATTTGGTTTATCAATAGAGTGATGAATGTTTTATGGTTATATTCGTGTATGTCTTTGGTATATGGTTGAGGTACATGGTTGAGACAAGTAGTTGATGAGTTGGCACATACATGAGTTGTATAGTTGATGATGTTGGTACATCTTGATGAGTCATAGTTGAGGAATAGGTTGATGCATGGTTGATGCATGGTACAGGTTATTGGTACAAGTTGATAGTGACAGGTTGAAAGTGGCAGTGGTTGATTCAGTGACAATGAAAGGTTGTCTACATTTGGATTTATATTTTAGGGTGGTTGGACGGGGCAAGGACAGGTGGTTGTAGCCACCTTCTGGTTGTATCTAGAGAACATAGGGAGTTGTAGCCTCCTTCTGGTTGTAGCCAGATAATTGGGGAGTTGGATCTTCCCTCAGGTTGTAGCCTAAGAAACTAGGGGTTGGAGCCTCCTTCCAGTTGCAGCTGAAAAACAAAGGAATTTGGTGCTTCCAATGAATGTAACTCTTAAAGACATATAAGAAAAATCATTTTGTAGTTTTCTCGCACTTTGGGTTTCCACGTAAAACACCGGTGTACTGTGTATGCACTGTATGTGTATGATTTCTCATTTGTTCATTGTTTATTTACTCTGCAATTGTTGGATGATAATGCTACATTGATATAACACTTGCATTTTGTGGTCGAAAATGATTGAATTGATCTATTACTGATTCACCCCCCTCTCAGTAATCCGACATCTGCAACTTCTTTTGCAAATTCATTATCACTCTGTCCTTGTCCATCATATATCATTTATTTCTTTTTGGTAACTATTCTTTCTTTTTGTCGATCTTCATTTCTTATGGTAGCCTTCATTTTCTTGTTGAAAAAGAATTTTGATGGAGGCATTTCTTCAAGTTGAATAGGTGTGAGGTCATCTATATTAATTATCTCTGAACCATGTAACTCAAAACTTGTTGATAGAGGATTTAATGATGGTATGGAAGAATTGAATGCAATAGATCCATCTGGGTTTGTGGCATCTTTCACTGGATTTTCAGTATTTGGTGACGAGAAAGGAAAAGTATGCCCGTGATTCATCAAATCCTTAAATGATTTTTGCTCATCTTTACCTGGTACTTCTATTATTGCATATTTGGATAATGTATTTGAGATCTTCTCCCCTTCCTTAGCCTTGTCCCGAGGCAAGCTATGTTTCTTGGGCTCTGTCAATTCTGTCACCTGTAAAGTTGGATTTTTTTCTCCCTGCAAGACCTTGGGTAGACTATTCCTTCCGTGCTTCTGAAAAATGAGGAAGATTGATTTTTGATCTTGAGGCAAATTTTGAAATCTTCTTTCAAATTCATTGTATGATCTTACTCCTCTAAAAATTTCATCATAGGGGGAATCTTCATGTATATATCTTTTCATATTGAATTGAGCTAGATGATTTTCAGCCACCCTATGAGGATCATGCCTTTTATACTCAATATCAACCAACTTGATATATTCTAAGGCTGAAGCTTCAACCTTAGTGTGTCCAAAATCAGATAAAGAAAACACACCAACCTATATGGGAAAGGTTGGCCACACTCTCTTTTGTGTCGCCTTCAATTCTTTAGTTATTCCTCCTGAGATTGTTTGATAAGCTACTTCTCTGCAAACCAGTCTATCAGGTAGGAATCTGGGGATATCATGTGAAGATAAATAATAGTTGAACACTCTGATATAAGAAAAATTTTCCTCAACATACCAATATGCGATAGCACCCAAATTTCCAATGATCTGTTATGAAATTATGGGGGGAGGATGTCCATAGATAGCTTCATGAATTGGGATTACTACATTATGACAAATTTCATAGAAGAAGACCTTGGAATTTTCCTCCCATAATTTAGAGTGATCAAAATGTATGGGCTCGGTGCTAGTCGGAGTCCAGCACCAATTCATGAGAGGAAATGGAGTCCTGAAACAGATTGCGTCCATAATGAATGCAAACATATAAAAGGGGGTAGGTTATCCTTTAGATTTTAACATCTTTTATTCCACAATTTCCTTGGCTAAATTGTCTAATGACATTTTTCCCCAATCAAAAGTGTAACCCTCAACAACCTCATGGATTATGGGAACCCATTCTACAGTAAAATAAGCAGTATTTTTCCTACCGAACATTCTACAGAGCATCATGGTGATATACATTATATGAGCATCACAGGATGTTGTAGAATATACACCATGGGTATTAGATTTGAACTTGTTTGGATTACCCCACCAGATTTTCACTATATCATGGACGGTTCTATCATATTTAGTGCATTCATCATCCTCAAACTTCAATATAAAGGATGAATTGTAGGTATATTTGGGTTTAGAAGATAATTTATACATTACTTGAATATCCTTGGGTAAAAAAGAGTTGACGAAGGTCTTATGGTGACTGAAGATGCTTCTTGTTGGGATATCCACATGTTCTAGGGCCCAACCTATCATATCAGTGTAAGGCATAAGTTTAGGCCGAACAACAACTTTATGTAATTCGAACTTCACCACATGTCTAAGATTAGCTGAAAATGTATCATCGTCTTCTTCCGCTGAATCATCTGGATAGAGAGAATTAGGAAGTTCATGCTCCAAAATGTCATAAACTTGTTTCCAAGATTTGGTGGCGTATCTTAATCGTGCAATAGTATCTGAGAGTATATCTGCATTTAGTTTTGATTTTTCAGTGGATAAATCTTGCTTCTTTCCTATTTTGTGCGACGCCATGATTTTCGAAAGATGAAGTTAACCTTCCTATGAGAAGCAAAACCTGTGAGCTCACAATGTTGAATACAAAATTTTTAGATGTTAATGGCGAAATGATTTGAAACTTGAAAATTGAAATGCCTTTATTTACAACAAAATTTAATGTCTAGATATTTTTGTATTAATCTACTGACAGAGTAATCATTCCAAAATCTGTCAAATTTATTACCTGGAGATCGCAAAACTTATCCCAATATTTAATCCTAGCCAGCTAGGTGTATTATTAATGGATGTAATTAAGATAACGTACAATGTAAACTGTACTTCGACGGTTCGACATTCGCAGGTTATGAAAGAAAAACAATGGATATCTTTCGAAGGCCGAATTCGCAGAGTAGTTAATCAATTATTAAATTTTTTTGTTTTAATTAATCATTGAATCAGGGTTTAAAGTCGCTTTTAGTTTTAATTACTTGAAACTTCAGAACTTCGGCATTCAAGAGTTTTGAAATCAACATGGTGTACATTGTACACTGTACAATGTATATCTCTCGAAGGTAGAATTCATAGAGCAAATAATCAAACCTTTTTTTTAAGTACTTCAGGAATGCGGAACATTGGAGCTCCGTGATTTTGTGAGCGTGTATGTGCAATGAGCACTGAGTACTTCGACAGTTCGACATTCGGGGGTTTTGATTGCAAGACAATAGAATTATAGATATCTCACGAAGGTCGAATCTACAAAGTGATTACTTATCGTTAATCATGACTGGTTAAACATGTGTTAATTAATTAAGTTTGCTAAGTGTCTTATTTATTAGGACCACAAGTGCTTCGGTATTTCAGTGCTCCGACATTTTTGAACCTGTTCTTTGATTTATCTGAATCTCCCGAAGAACAATCTCCTAGAGTGATGTGGCAGTGATGATGCCACTTTCGATGACATGTCATGAAAAACAGTGAGTGACATGTGTCACCTAAAAAAGTGTGAATGATATGACAAAAATGCCCAAAAAGAGTGCCACGTGTCATCCAAAATGAAGTTTTTGACAAGTGTCATGTGACTCATCAACTGATTTTTAGTGAGTACTAGTACTTCGACAATTTGGCATTTGGGGGTTTTGATTGCAAGACAATAGATATCTCCCGAAGGCCGAATCTATGGAGTGATTATTTATCATTAATAATGACTGGTTAAACATGTTTCAATTAATTAAGTTTGCTAATTGTCTTATTTATCATGATCACAAGTGCTTTGGTATTTCGGTGCTCCGACGTTTTTGAACCTGTTCTTTGATTTATCTGAATCTTTCGAAGAAAAATCTCCCAGAGTGGTGTGGAAGTGATGAAGTCACTTTCAATGACATGTCATGCAAAAATGTGAGTGACATGTGTCACTAAAAAAAGTGCAAATGATCTAACAAAAATTCCCAAAAAGAGTGCCACTTGTTAGCCAAAATGACTTTTTTGACAGGTGGCCTGTGACTCATCAGTCGATTTTCAGTGAGTAGTATTACTTCGACAGTTTGGCATTCGGGGGTTTTGATTGCAAGACAATAGATATCTCCCAAAGGATGAATTTATGGAGTCATTACTTATCGTTAATCACGATTAGTTAAACATGTTTTAATTAATTAAGTTTGCTAAGTGTCTTATTTATCATGATCACAAGTGCTTCAATATTTCGGTTCTCCATTGTTTTTGAACCTGTTCTTTGATTTATTTGAATCTCCCGAAGAACAATCTACCAAAGTGATGTGGTAGTGATGACATCACTTTCGATGATGTGTCATGCAAAATGGTGATTGACACATGTCAGCTAAAAAAGTGCGAATGATCTGACAAAAAATCCCAAAAAGTGTGCCACGTGTCAGCCAAAATGAAGTTTTTGACAGGTGGCCTATGACTCAGCAGCTGATTTTCAGTGAGTAGTAGTACTTCGGCAGTTCGACATTCAGGGGTTTTGATTGCAAGACAATAGATATCTCCCAACGGTCAAATCTATTGAGTGATTACTTAATAAATTATCATTAATCATGACTAGTTAAACCTGTTTTAATTAATTAAGTTTTCTAAGTGTCTTATTTATCTTGATCACAATTGCTTTGGTATTTCGGTGCTCCGGATTTTTTGAACTTGTTCTTTGATTTATCTGAAATTTTAAGGATAAAAACTTAATATACTTTCAAAGTTTAAATTCTGAATTTCTAAAACGTTCTAACAGGGCATTCATTAAGTGCATATGCTAGTAGGGATTATCCAGATCAGTGATAGATCCCACCCAGCCTCCAGGATAGCAGAGGCTTCAGGTCATGACGAGTGATTTTTTGGGTTAGCGATTGGAGTAGATTATTAGTTTTGTGTAACGTGTTTAAGTTTTTGAGCTTACCCACAGTTTGGATAAATTTCCTGAGTGTTTTTAAATCATTCTCACAAGATGGTGTTGAAACATGGTGTTTCAGCACTGTTTTCCCAATGCTCATTTCTTGTGTGTTTCCATGCACGTCGCATAAGTGTCATCCTTATAAATGGTAGAGCTCGCAGACTCACCCAGCCTCCAGGATAGAAGAGGATTTGGGTCATGATGAGTGATTGTTTGGGTTAGTGATTTCCAATTGGAGTAGATCAATAGTTCTATGTTTCAGGTTTTGATCTTACTCACAGACTACACTGTACAGTTTGGATAAATGATTAAATTACCTAGGCGTTTTTAAATCATTCTCATAAGCTGGTGTTGAAACACGGTGTTTCGACATTGTTTTCCCAATTCTCATTGCTTGTGTGTTTCCACGCACGTCGCACAAGTGTCATCATGATCAGTGATAGAGCCCACCTGGCCTCTAGGATAACAGAGGCTTCATGTCATGACGACTGATTGTTTGGGTTAGTGATTGGAGTAGATCAGTGGTTCTGTGTTTAATTTTTTTAGCTTACCCACAGCTTGGATAAATAACCTGGTTGTTTTTAAATCATTCTCACAAGTTGGTGCTGAAACACGGTGTTTCAACACCGTTTCCCTAATTCTCATTTTCTGTGTGTTCCACTCACAAGTGTCATCCTGATTAGTGATAGAGCCCACCCAACCTCCAGGATAACAGAGGCTTCAAGTCATGATGAGTGATTGTTTGGGTTAGTGATTGAAGTAGATCAATAGTTCTATGTTTAATTTTTTGAGCTAATGGTGTTTTTAAATCATTCTCACAAGTTGGTGTTGAAACACAGTGTTTCAACACCCTGTTTCTCAATGCTCATTGCTTGTGTGTTTCTATGCACAATTGTCATTTTGATCAGTGATAGAGCCCACCCAACCTCGACCCTCTAGGATAGCATAGGCTTAAGGTCATGACGAGTGATTGTTTGGGTTAGTGAATCAGTGATTGGAGTAGATCAATAGTTCTGTATACTGTGTATGCTGAAGTGATTTATTTTTAGATAAGTATTGTTGGTTTTGTTACTTGTTGAGAAGAATTGAGTTCTTAAAATTGATATATCTCTTGCATTTTTGTTGACTTTCCAAATGGATGACTAATTTTATATTATTTTTCTCATGCAGGTTTCACTTTTGGTTTCTAGATCGATTTGAAATTCTAATTGTGAACATTTCAGTGAGATGTCAAATAACAATCGTGGAAAGAAAACATCAAAACAGAGGGATGCATTTTCTTACTTTCAAAAGCCTCAATCCAAGAACCAAAATTATCTTCATGATTCAAGCTCTTTTGAGCAACCCATCAGTGAAATTCAAAGAGATGTCAACTCTTCTGAGAATGCATCTAATATCCATATAATAGATGATGAAATAGGTTCCTCTAGTGATCAAATTGAGATGATTTCACCAGAAATTGACAATAACAATGTTGAAGGTTTTTCCTTGGAAGGCAACACAAACCATTCACAATCATAGAAAAGGAAAATTGGMCAATGGGACATAGGGAGACAATTCCAATCGGATTGGGTCTCAAAAATTCCATTTATTGAACCAATACCTCCAACAAATGAGAAAGAGGCTTCACGATAGGTTATATGCATTATATGTAGTTGGAAAATTGGAAAGACAGTAAAATTGCAGAAGAAGTTAGATACAATAGAGAAGCATGCAAGAAAGGTGTATGCTAAGGAAATTGTAAATGGCGAGGAGAAATCTATTATCAAATGGAAATCTTCTGAGGACTGTCGACATGTAAAATATGAAGATGAATATGAATATAATAAATAATTAATCAATAAGAGAAAACTCGAGGCAAGTGGAGGAACCATCACATCTCTATTTGTAAAGACAATGGAAATAAATGTGTTATCCAAGATGATGCAATTAAGCACTGTATTTCACATCTTATCTATAGGTCGTCCTATGATAGATTTTCTATATTACAATAACTTTATATCTTTTATTGAAGTGTCAAATTTTCCATCTTCTCATTGGTTAGTCACAAGTGGTTGGGAATGGGAAAAATATCTAGCTCAAGTAGAAAATAATGATTTGAAAGAGAATATTGCAAATGTTAGGTTTTTTTCATTATCTTTGGATGAAGTTACAACTATTGATAATACTTTATGGATATTCATAAGCATTTATATGGTTAATGATCATGTTAGGCATTCATATTTACTTGGGATTCATAAAATGAGGGAGAATTATATAGCTCAAAATATTTATGAACTTGTCATCAAGACTTTGAAGGAAATTGGTGGTATGGATCATTTAGTGATTGTGAAAAAGTTGGTATGTGTCGGAACAGATGGAGCAACAGTCATGCAAGGGAAAAGGAATGGCCTTTGTGTCAAACTACAACTATCGGCTTCACCATTTATGATTAGTATTCATTGTATGGATCATATAATGAATCTTGAATTTAAAATAGTAAGCAAGTTTCCACTGGTTTCAAAAGTTGAAGATCTTGTACGTGAAACTCATGCATACTTTTGTCGTAGTCCCAAGCGATTTAAAGAGTTTCAACAATTTGTTGAGGGTGTTACATATGGAAAAAAAACTACTAAAATATGTTGATACAAGATGGATCTCATTGAATGGACCAGCTCAAAGACTATTTAGTGAGGACCAACCCTTAGTAGGGGTGATGTATAACATCACTTTAGTGTAGACAAAGCTCAAGATCTTCTCTTTTGATTAACTGATATAGAGACATTATTAAAATTGGTTGTAATTCTTCCTATTCTTTATGAAATGAACGTCCTTGTGAAAATGTCTCAGAGCCGCACAATGTATATTGAAGAATACATACATACAAGAAAATTAACATGTCTTCAATTGGATAATTTGTATACGATGCCAAAGTCTTTCACAAGTCCAGCATTTAAAGGTTGGACTACTATCATTGATATAGAAAATATTGAATATCATTTGAAGTTTGATGGAAAATAAATACTATGTATGGCAATGTGCGGGTATATGGTTCCATTTAATTATGTTGGAAATATGGGACGAATCACTGAAGAGTGCCATGTGTCAAGAGACCAATTCAACAATGTTGTGATTTTAGTGAAGCACAACTTGATAGAAATTGAAAAATCACTAGCATCAAAGATAAGGGAACGAATTCCTCGAGATGAATGATTGGAGGCCATGTCTATGGTATACACTCAATATTGGAACCCTGAACACAAAATAGAGGCTAAAAGAGTTGACTTTCTAGCAAAATTAAAAAATTTAGTGCAACAATTTGGCAAGAATCGCGATGTACAAGGAGAAGAGATTGAAGGTATATTAGATTCATCAAAGTAGTATCAAAAAGCCAATATATTTGGTCAAACAATGTTAGCTCAATATTGTGGTTTGGAGAAACCTATAGAACATGGTGCAATAAAAAGATTATGAACTCAATTAGGTGAAAGCCAATACCTAGAAGAAAACATGTCAGAATATTTCAAATTAGCATATTTATGTCAAACCATGATTTTGGGATCGGTGGAGGATGAGAGAATGTTTAGTGCACTATAATTCTTGAAGTTAAAGTTGAGGAACAAGATTGATAAACATATGGATACATGTTTAAGATTATATGTAACAAAGTATGACATAAACAATTTTCCATTCGATAGAGCAATATCTCTTTGGATATCAGATTGTGATAGAAATGGAGAATACAACACAACAAATTCCTCTAATGAACTAGATATGGAAGATAATCTTTTGGAGGGTCATAATAATATTTCATCTACAAAGTTTCCTGTTCATAATATAGAAAATGAGGGTTGACATGTTGATGTGAACTGGGATATTAATATACCCCAAGATGTTATCTAAACCAATATACATGAGAGGACTCTTATTTTGACTTACATGTTCCATTGATGATTGGAGTTGTATAAATAATGAATGGAATGGAACATGTGATGTAATTCTTGTTAGTTTATTGACTTAATTGTTCCTCTATTTTTGGAGTACATTGGAAAAAGGTAATTCTTTATGGGAGCAAGATTACCATATGTAAATTTGAGATTGCATTTAAGGAAAAAATAGGTTCTACATTTTGTATTAAATAGTGTAACATTGAAGCTACATTTATTTGATCCAAGATATTTTAAGTTTGATGGTTTGATAGTTAACTAAGACATTCTCTTTTTCCTATCTGTGACAGGAAATGAAGCTAGCATTTGATGAAGTTGAGACCTATCTCTTCACATAGATAGTGTCATAGTATTAAAGGCTAAATAACTAATTAACATGACTTTCGCTAACTTCTAAGAAAGAATGGGCTCATTCAAGACTCAAGTGCATGAAACTTCTTGGATTTGTAACTTTGATATCTTGGAAAATTTTAATGGTTTGTTTGTCGTTTGCGTTTGGACCATTTTTTCAACGTTGGAAGTTTGGTTTTATTTTGATTAAAGATTGTGTTAGTCCCTTGAATGCTTATAGTTCTCATTTGATGCTTGATTGAATCTTGAGCCATTTGTAGTAGCTTGATTGGTTTATTTATAATATATTATGTTTATTTATATTTTCTTGAGAATACATGTTGGTATTCATAAAAGGAATGATCCATGAGTTGCTAAGCGAAGAGAAAAATGGTCTATGTACCAGCCTACTAGATTCCTACACAATCATCGTAGGACATCTATTGCGAATGAGACCAATATTCCTCTAATGCATTTATAATTTTAATGTCATGAATAAAAAGAAATTTACATGTAGCCTCTCAATAAATTTTTTATGAATCATTGAAATGATTTGTAATCTAGTATGGTTATTTCAAAGGCAATCAAGCACAGTAAAAAGAATTAATCACTAAAAAAATCCAGTTGAACATCGTCACTTCTTATTAAGAGATTAAATTGCAAGATACAATGTTAATTCTCCAGCACTCAGTGGAAAAACAAGGACTAGCACCCAACATCTCCCCCCAATTGCACCATTGCACGTCCCCATGCAACTTCAAAATTCACTCACTTAGAATCGGAGTTTGAGTCGGGGCATAAACTTTTCCAATAAAAATTAGAAATATTGTACGATGATGCAACATTCTCTTCTAAATTCCTGTAGCCACTAGAATAAATCACTTCTGCCCCACATTCCCTTTTAGTCTTCTCAGTCAATTTGTACTTATGTTGATACTTCTTTGTTGGCATCCAAATAAAACGGAAATGAAATTTAAGCCCCAACCACTGTGGACCACAAGTCTGAATGCACTCAATATAGATAGGAACCCGAGACAGAGCATAGGTAAAATTGTCATGATTGTAGGGATCCTTGGTCCTTAAGGATAGAGAGGATGCTTCCCATCTAAATCTGTTACCTTCCTGTGCAAACATTTTCTGATCATTATTTGTTTTAACACAAGAATCTATTGAAAACCTTTGAAGTTCTGTCACTTTTCTAGTCCTGTAAGATGAATAGAGTAGATGTCGATGTATATTAAAAATAGTAACAGGAGTATGGGGTTCACCCCTAATCCATAATGTTTCTTCTCCTTCATTATTTTGGATTGTGTGGAAGGAATTCCACCATTTTTCTTGATTGTTCATAAAATAAGTGAAGGATCTTAGCTTAACATCTCCTACATATGGAACAAGATTAAATATTATATCCAACAGGAAGGCTTGTTCATGCAAATAAATCTCACACAAGAAATGTTGATCTGAGAAATCACTCTGGGAAAAAGTTTCTAAAAACTCAGAGGCACTAATAATTTTATAAGGCCTTCCTTCCTTAATAGATTTAATCTTAAAACGAGTTAATTGTTCATAAGGAAGATCAGGTATGAGGGAGAAGGGATTCTACAACTCAACAACTCTTCTGCTAACAAATACATTTGATTTTTATCATGTTGCAAAATCTAGCACTTAGCGTGCAACTTCTTCAACTCTCCCATTTCCTTTTTCATTTCTTCCCATTTAAATTTCTGAGACATAAAAAATTCAGCGTATTTCCTTTATGTGGGCTAGTACATGAATCATTCCTTATCCAAACATGGAAACATGTTTCTTCCATTTATCAATCTTTTCCAGCAAAAATATAGTATTATCTTCTGTGTCATGATGGTCAACTTCTTGTTCATCCTCATCGCTGATTTATAGAGGAATTTGAGCTTGTGTCATTGGTTCTTGTGTAACAGTGACTTTATTTGGTTGTGGTAATTCATCTTCCTCAACCACTGGTTCTTGTATGATAGTATCTTCTTTTGTTCCCTCGTCATATTGTTGATTTAAATTAAGTACCAATGGTTCTTGTGTAGCAGTGGTACTCTTAGGATGGGTTGTTTCAACAGTCTTAACCATCATTGGTTCTTGTGTTACAGTGACGACTTCCTATATATCCTTTTTAGATTGCATATTTAAATCAGGTACCATTGGTTCTTGTGTTATAGTGGAATTATCAGGTGTTTCAGCAATTTGTTTTTCTTCTTCCTTAGCCACTAGTTCTTGTGTGGAAGTGGCTTTCTTTCTTTGTGTTGCCTCAACCAGCTCTTCATGTCTTCTTATTAGTCCCAAATGAGGGCTCAAGAAGGGTCATCTCATACCCATCCAATCTATAAATATCCCCACACTCATGATGCAAATATTCCTTAAATGTTTCATGTGTTTCAACTTTCTCTGATGGCACACTCTGTCCTCCTAAAATATGGATTGCTTGCACTAATAAATCCAGATCATGAGGTGGAGGCATTTGGGCTCCCTTTTCTAATTTTAGCATTTCCAATTCCCCTGTAAGCCTCTGAACTTCTCTTTTCAATCGATCATTCTCAAATAAAAGGGAATGAATCTGACTTTTACCTATTTCAACAATAGGTTCTTGTGTTTCAACAGCTCTTTGATTTGGGCTTAGGTTGTCAATTGGTTCTTGTGTTACAACGACAACTTCATGTTGTTGTTCATCACCCAATGGTTCGTGTGTAACAATGGGTGAAAGAGGACTCAACACAAGAATCTCAATTTCTACCATTTTCAGTTTAGTTGCTTCTACTGCGACAACAACCCAAGTTCTTCTCCTTATACTTGGGAAAGTTGATGGAAATGTTCACAATGGCCTCTTCCTCCTTAATATCTTTTGCACTGTTTGGGGAGGTTTCTCTGAGACAATTTCAACTTCATAATCAGGGACAACATGGGAAGAATCATCATGCAAAACATATGATTTTTCCTACAACTCAACTACATTCTCTCTTTGAATCATTGTTTCAACCTCCTGAATCTGTTTTGGTGGAGTTTCTTCCGTTTCAGGTGACGGTGACCTCTCCACAATTAATTCCTTCATTGTATCTCCAGAAGGAATCTATGTATATGATCCTTCCCTCATTTCCACCATGTGTTCTTCCACACTTGGTTCTTTTTCTATATCCCCTCCTTCGTGTTGTGTTGGTTGATTCTCCTCTATCGACTGCTCATTTTCCTATGCTATAATGGTAGGTGATTTTTCAGGGTTTTGGTGTAGAGATTCCTCCATATGCACTCCAATATATTCCATATGTACATATTCTACATTCACAACTCCAGGGCTATCCCTCATTTCTACATCACCATTGCCCTATCCTAGTTCTCCAACAACATTATCTTGTCCCAACTCTTCATTAATTCCTTCTCTTTCCTCTCTTTCCCTGTCTGAAATACTCTTGTCACTACTTCCTACCTCCTCTTCTGATTCATTTCCATCAACTTCTACTGCTCCCATGGCAATGAATTGAGCCCATGTCTGGTTTTGTAGTTCCAAGTCTCTCAAAACTATTAATTTTATCAGACAGTGGTGTGTGACAGAACCTTGGGGAAAATGGGATTGTCTTACATAATGTTCCATATTATGCAAAGATTCTAATAGATAATAAGGCATATTTATCAATGATCCATGATGAATGTGTGACAACAGAACAAAATCATATGTGTAAACAATCTTGTACCCATCTTCACATGTAATATATTTCTTCAAGAAAAAAAACAACCTGGTCCCAAGGTTGAGGTAAAGACTTTATTGTTGTGCCATGTCCTCTAGGATGCACTTTCTCTCCTTCCTCCAAGAAATTGATCTTTGCATTAGGAATGGTTGTCCTTCGTCCAAACCATTTTCTGCCAGTGTTGGGAAGTCCCGTAAGAGAGGATATAACCTCCTTTGTTACACTAATCTCCAAACCTATAACATGTGAATGGGTTCCTGTTAAATTTTAGAAAAAATCTAGGGAAATATCACTGTCAAACCTGTCCAACCACTCAAAATATGCTACCTACCCTGCATCTTCAAATATTTTGTAGACTTTTGGGCGCCGATGAAGGGTGTCGAGGGTTACTGGTTCATGACCTACTGCAAATCCTCCCATTTTGAACGTTCTTCTATGTAATTAGTTGTTACAGTATTGAAAAGGAGTTCCAGGTTCAAAATTCCCAACACAGACTGAGGAGCTTCAGCATGCATGAGCGCGCAGGAATAATGGAAGGATATTTTTTGGTATTTTTAGAAAGCTGGTGGTGATTCGAATTCTGTGGGAAAAATCAACATGACAACCATGTTGATTGAATGTTTATGGTGATGGTTGGTTAATTTATTCAAGGATGATGGGATACCCCCAACTTGAACTGACGGTGTTGGTCGTCTGTTGGTGATGTGGAAGGGCGTGGAACAATCATTATTTCATAGTACCATGCCAAACACATGTCACCGTGACTAGGCATACCTATAGGTTGTAAACCATGGATAGTGGACACGTACATGCGAGCACTGACCAGTGACCGACGGTCGCCAGCAAGCAAAATCTGTTATCTGAGGTGGAAATTATGTTCAACTTATCAGTACCTTTCATTAATAGATACTTATTACTGACGACCATAGATGAAAATTGTCGAGTAACTCATAAATATTCCAGCTGGATATGATGGAATCAGTGGGGCCATGGACCATAGTCTTCTTCGTGTGTGTTTCATCACGGTGTTTCAGCACCAACATATCTGCATTCATTCTTATTAATTTTGCATAGTCTTCTTCGTATATGCAGTATGTTTCAGCCAGTTGTTTCATCACAGTTTTTTAGCACCGACATATCTGCATATATGTACATCTTCGTGGTTTACAGGTATGATTGTGTAATTACCCAAATTAGGACTAAGAAAAACCTCATCCTAGTTTACAAGTTCATGATTAATTAAGTTTTAACATAACACAATGTTGAATGAATAATGAATTGTACCTGCTCTAGAATTGATGTTCTCATAGGAAATGTAAACAATAGGGATGAATTAATACAAGACAATGAGATGAAAATGGCATGGAAATGATAAGGAAAAAGGGCCTATTTTAGCACCCAACAATATCTCACTAAGTCGCTTGAGTATATTAACATAGTCTTCTTCGTGTGTGTTTCAACACGGTGTTTCAGCATGGTGTTTCAGCACCATCATATCTACATTCATTGAACATTCTTATTAATTCTGCATAGTCTTGTTCATGCGTGCATTGTGTTTCAGCCAGGTGTTTCAACACAGTGTTTCAACACCAACATATATGCACTCATTCTTATTAATTCTACATAGTCTTCTCCGTGAGTGGAGTGTGTTTCATCCTAATCCAAGTGTTTTAGCACCAACATATTTGCATATATGTACATCTTTGTGGTTTACATGTATGATTGTGTAATTACCCAAATTAGGACTAAGGAAACATCATCCTAGATTACAAGTAAAGTATGAATTAAGCTTTAACATAACACAATGTTGAATGAATAATTAATTTTACCTGCTCCAGGATTGATGTTCTCATAGGAAATGTAAACAATAGGGATGAATTAATACAAGAGAATGAGATGAAAATGACATGGAAATGATAAGGAAAAAGGGACAATTTTAGCACCCAACAATGTCTCACTTGAGTATATTAACATAGTCTTCTTTGTGCATGTTTCATCACTCTGTTTTAGCATGGTGTTTCAGCACCGTCATATTTGCATTCATTGAACATTCTTATTAATTTTGCATAGTGTTCTTCACGTGTGCAGCGTGTTTCAGTACCATATTTTCTTGGAATACTCCCAAGATTGAACATTGATTCGAATTTACTTAAATTAATAGACTTTTAAAATATTTGCCAAGTCTTTTAAACTTTTTTATAATTATGTGAAAATTCGCCACAATTTCACAAGATTTTATAATTCCATGAAAGATTTGCCCAAATTTTACAAGATTATATAATTTGGTGAAAGATTCGCCAAAAAATTATATATGCATATTATGTTATTGATAAAATAGCCTTCACACTCTCTCATGTGTCCTGGGGATTCGCCCATTTATTATACATATAAATTTAGGGGGGGTTCTTAAAATTTTCCTTGCATTACATGTACTACAAATATTTTGTATCATTTATGAATACATCTTTTGATCTGCAAGGCTGATATTTTTCTAACACTAATGGTTCTCGGTATTCCTTTAATGTTAATAATGTTGCCATTGTCATCTACGCAAGCAAATGTTTTGTCATAGCAGTTTAGTATTACCTTATACTTTTCTAACCAATCTGTGTCAATTAATACATCATATGATCCTAATTGAAAAACATTCAAATATGCTTGATACATGAAGCCATTAATACTAATTTCACACCTTTTAATAAAATTTGTAACCTTCCTTTTCGTTCCTGTAGCAAGCTATACTAACCATGATTTTTCAAAATTTTCCTTTTGTAATTTACAGATTTCTACTATCTTAGGCGAGACATATCTTATACTAGCACCTTGATCAATCAAAATGGAAATTGGTTGATTGTTCAACATACCTTCTACTTCCACCATGGAATCTTGATGATCTGCTTGTCTATTGTCCAAGGCTGCACTAATCTTTGGGGTGCTCCTTTCCATTTCACCAGCTATCGTTTCTTCATGAACTATATGTATAATGTTGTTCTTCTTCTTCCTGTGAGGACAATCCTTGAAATAATGTGGTTCACCACACTCCCATCATTTTACTGGATCTTTTTGGGTAGTTTATTTTTTATAAAAGGTTGTTGGTTTTGTGTTTCTATATTCTGATAGGTTACAAGGCTTATTGTTTCTGTATTTATTTCCCTGAAACCCTTTAACAATATTCTTAATTAAACTATTTCCCCCTTTTCTTTGTGGATCAAACCTTTCAACCTTCTTTCCCTTCCAATTTTTACCATTTTCATTTATGTTCTTATATTGTTCAAAACAAAATTTATCCTTATGTATAGCTTCCTCTAAAGTCCTATGATTGTCAAACTCAATCCTATCTTTATACGAGGTAGGTAAACAACTCGAGGAGCGTTGTATCTTTTGTTTTTCATCCACAATATAAGGTACATAGCGTACTAGGCTTAGAAACTTGCTTAAAAAATATTTCATAGTTAAATTTCCCAATTTTAGTTCATAAAATTCTTTAGCCTTTCCTTCATAATTATTTTTTGATAGATATTGTTTCTTAAAATATCTTTTAAAGGTATTCCAAGTGATTTTACACTCTTTAATATTCTTTACTCTCTTTTTATCTTGCCACCAAATATATTCCTTTTCAATCGGATTATAGATGGCCACTCTCGTTTTAAGTTCACTTGAGTAATTATATATCTGAAAGTATTTTTGCATTCCAGAACGCCAAGCCTCCACCTCTTCTCTAGTTTCAATCTCACCATTAAATATTGGGGGTTTAATCTTTTTAAATTCTCCCATAATTTCATCATGATGCTTATGTTTCTTTTTAATACTTTGTTTCTTGTTATCACTGTCCTCAGTTGAAGTTTCAGTATTTTGTTCATTATTTTCAGTTTCGTTAAAAACAGATTTTGTTGTTGATTCAATATGTTCAAATTTTCTATCCTTTTTCTTATGCAGATCGGTTTTAGAATTACTAGAAAATTGACCTTTATTTCTATCAGAATTGTGATTACATAGTTTTCTCTAACAACATTGCATTAAGTTATTCTTGTGTCTTCATAATTCGTTCATTATCTTCCCTAACAGTTCATAATTATTCCCTTAAACCTCGTACAGTCTGAATTAATTCAGATTGTCTATTATCCTTGCTTTCATTTAAATCAACCCATATATTCCCATCACCAACATTTCCTTGTTTAAGAAATTCTGGTGAATTTTGATGTAATCTGTCTTCAAGTGGAATAGATACTTCTCTCAACTTTCTTGCAATAAAAAAAAATTCTTCCTAGAGATGAGAAGAAAATATAACAATATCAAATTAGTTCTTCATGATTGAGCCCATAAAAGCCAAGTGTGGTTCCTATAGCTATGATACCATTTTTTCACATACCTTTAATACTTTCACAAATATTTTTTTATTTTTTGTGTACAAACAAAGGATGCAACATCATATTATAGATGTGGCTAGGTGGTGTTTAATAATTTATACCCTTCTATTCAAGGAAATTATCAAATTTCTTTTGATAAGATATTACTTATTAATAATTCTCATGTAATTCTACTTCTCTCCAATTACAATAGTTTATACATATATTTATACACAATTTTTCTGCATGGTTACATTAAATCTACTTAATCCCATACCATAAACCTTCATACATATATATGTCGATTTGACCTTGTGTATTAGGATTCAAGGATTCTTAGCGTAGTTCTTAGGGTTTCTTGTCTCTCATGGGACCCTTATCATAATTTATGTTATCTATGTTCTAAGGTTGGCAGATTCCTCTATTATTCTTTTTTCCTAAAGGAATTGTATCAAGGGTGATCGAAGGTTAGGTTACTCATGAGATTCTATGTGTTATAGTCAAATATTGGTTTTCCACAATTGGTCGATGATAATTGATATGGTATTGATTGTTAGGTGGGGTATTAAGACATTAACATAATGTACTTTTCCTCTATTAAAAACACATGTCCTTAACTCGTCATGGCATCCTTCACTTATGCCAGGTGTAACCTTCCATGGGAAGGGGGCTAGATTGGTAATGTCTCGACCACCATCAAAACTTCCAGTCATTATTTCCATTGTTTTGTATCATTCTAGCATGAGTTGAGGGTTTCTTCCTAGTTTCGGTCCAATGCTAATATTTTGCAGGGTTTCAACCCTCTATTATTGAGTTCTTCATTATGGTTTCGAGTCTGAGCAGTGGATACTCATGCTTGGTTCTGTGTAGGGTGTTGGTTTAACTTTCTTCCTATCTGGAATTTTTAGGTTAGTTGTTTATGGTTCTTTCCTTGTATTAAGGAAGGTTGGTACTATAATAAAGTGGTTTCATTACAGTATAATTGTTAATTATATATTTTTAATACTTTGTCTCTATTGCAAATTATCAAACATGCGCTATTTTGATTTGGTTTGTATATATATATTTATCCTTCTGCACATTTCGTTAAACTCTTATATATTCTTACTTCCATTTTGCATATATCTCCTTCTGCGCATTTCGTTAAATTCTTATCTCTTCTTACTTCCATTTTGTAGTCATTAGCCATGTTTCTTGTAATGATTATAGAGATTCTTACTTCGGGGTTTATATATGTCTCCTTCTGTGCATTATGTTAAACCCTTATATTGTATTACTTCTGTTTTGCAGTCATTAACCTTGTTTCCTGTAATGATTATTGAGTTTCGTAGTAACGACAATGGTCACAACTAGATTAGTACATTCTAGACTTCCATTGCTCATAAATTATAGTTTTCACATTTCTGTGATATGTCCTCTTGTAAGATTTAAAATATGTTTCATGGAAACTATAGTCTAATGATCGTAAGTTCGTGCTGGTTTATTTCTACATCAAGAGCTTCCAACTGGGAAATTTGAGTTGCTCTAGTAAAACAAGGTATTTATATATCCTTTTCTTTTTATTTCTCAGTGTAATTCCATAAAATTTCTTATAATAGAAAATGTGTTTGTGCAGGATATATGTACAACAGTATTCTAAGGATTACTCCATATGTTGTTTAACATGTCTATCTCTGGTAAGTATATTTAATCACTGAACTATTCATTTTTATAGGGTTTAATCCTTATTACTTGGGCATTATACTAATCACTACTATTTATAATGTGTTTCTACGGGTGTTTGATTATGACTTTAATTACCAGTGCATTTACCTTAAACAGGTAATTCGGCTTCCATTCCAGTATTAATTGTTGGAGTAGGATATGACACCATTGTTTGAGATAATCTGTTGTATAACAAAATTTTGATAGTTACCCACAAATGTTATTGTTGACAATTTCCTCTCTGTAATTTTCTTTCAAGTTTTATAAGATGATCTAAACGCCACAAACTTTATTCTACTCTGCATACTATTCTTATCAGTTCAGACTTTTCTAAGGAAATTTTCGAGTTGATGTCTTGTTATTTAATAATGGATTTTATAACTGTAAAATCGAACTAGTATTTTTCCATGTTATATCCAATGCCTATATTTATCTTAGATACCCTGTTTCTTTAAGTTTTTGACCCTCGTTATAGATTAATAGAATTAATATCTGATAAAAATTCTATTTTAACTATGTATATTTGTTATATTATGATTTCCTTACAAGGTTTTATTAACATAAATCCGTTCTTTTAACTAGATGTTGTGGTTTATTACAAACACTAATTGTATGACTTCTTTGACTTATCTCAACTTTTCATTTTCGTTTATGAGTTATTCAGAGCCTAGAAGGTCGGATTTATAAAATATTGCATTTAGGGTAATATACTTTCAATTCCTATTGTGTAGGTTGTGATTACCAGTAGTATTTACCTGATATTTTGCTAGTAAGAATAATTTAATTTCTTAGAGTTTTATCAATACTTAAACTCCTGAAAATACATACATTACTCTAAATACATACATTACTCTAATCTAGGAAATAATTTAGTTATTGATTCTCTTATATAATAAGTCACATAACATAAGCATGTAGGACAAGAGACAATGCATTAATATAGGAATCTAGGCCTCTTCTTCTTATATTTTTCTTTATTCAGTCATCTAATCTCTAAAACAATGTGCAACTCTAATAAAAAAAATTCATATTAAAATTGGAACTTGGAAGAAAAACCTGTAACTGTAGAATTATAATGGAAACACACGTTGAGTAGGTCGTTCCTCCTTATAGTAGATCATATCATCTACCTGTGCACACTCTTCCACCCCCAAGTTGAATCCAAATCCAAGAAACTTAACCAATGTGACTTACTGCAGCAATCAGGGCTACAAGCTTTACGTGAGTGTTCTCTTGTGTCATGTAATATTCAAATTAATCACATCTTCTCATAATGGTGTCTCGTCCTCTTTGTTTCCTCTTAATTTATAATATTTTCCTAGTTCTTTGACACATGCACGAGCCTCCTACTCATTGACCACCTGTCAATTTTATTTTTACACATGTTTCTTCAGATTCCCTAGAAACTTGAGATCTGTCTCACTTAGTTAAGTTAACTCAACTAATATCACCACTTGTCCCCTTCTTGTCACCTGGTTGTTTCTCTTTTGGATCAATGGACTACCTCTTCTAACAGTCCTACTCAAAGTGTGTTTCCTCTTTTATTAATAAAACAACAAGTACTTAAGTTTGATCATAAAGATCCACAAAGTGTTGATAGACAATAATAATAGAAATAATAAAAAATAATAATAAGTCTTAGTTTTTGAAACTTCAGGGTAACAAAGCAAGTTTGGGCTATCTTACCTGGGCTACCAATGGAATTATAGTATTGGGAGGATTTGGAAGCAATCAGTAACAAGATAGGCTCCTTCATTGGTCTTGAACCCAACTGGGCTCCCAAGAAAGACTGTCATTGGGCTTGGATTCAGGTAGAGGTGGATGTCAGAGAAGTCTTGGTTAGCAATGTTGACATTATTTTTGGGGACAAGGTCTTGCATTAAAGGGTTTATTATTATAATTTACCCTTCATATTCCACGGATGTCATGAAATTGTTGACTTGCACACATAATGCGGGTGCTCAACCCCCCTTTCTCAAAAAGTCTCGAAGGTTTGGAAATGAAATATTGTATGGGAATATATAGCTCCATGGAAGCAATCTCGATGGATGGAAGAAGTGTGGATATCATCCTCTCCTCGGGAGGGGATCCTTCAAGAATCCAAGGCCAATTCTAAGTCTCCCCTGTGTTAGGTACGATTGAAAATATTTCTCTTTCATTTTCATTCCCTTGTTCTGAAAAAGGTGAAGTAGGAATGCCTCTAAACATTGATGATCCCCCCTCTACACCCCCTCCCCCTTCTTNATTGTATGGGAATATATAGCTCCATGGAAGCAATCTCGATGGATGGAAGAAGTGTGGATATCATCCTCTCCTCGGGAGGGGATCCTTCAAGAATCCAAGGCCAATTCTAAGTCTCCCCTGTGTTAGGTACGATTGAAAATATTCCTCTTTCATTTTCATTCCCTTGTTCTGAAAAAGGTGAAGTAGGAATGCCTCTAAACATTGATGA
>SNQJ01S0013043.1:7929-27543 GCA_010110895.2 Picea sitchensis | reverse complement strand
ATGGTATCCAAAAGGAAAGGATCCATCACTTATTACCTACACAGATGCAAATTGGGCAGGTTGCATTGATGATCGACGAAGCACTAGTGGTGCAACGTTCTACTTGGGTGAGTATTTAGTATCATGGTTAAACAAGAAAAAATGATCGGTATCCTTATATACAGTCGAGGAAGAGTATATTGCAGCAACAACATGTTGTACACAGGTTCTATGGATGAAATAAACTCTGACGGATAGGTTGAGTATGATGATCCCATTCCAATCTATTGTGATAATACAAGTGCCATCAGTGTCTCAAAGAACCCGGTGATGCACTCTAAGACGAAGCACATTCCAATAAAGTATCACTTTCTACAGGAATGGGTTGTAGAGAAGAACATCAGAGTTCAATATGTGGGAATAAAATATCAAGTGGCAGACATCTTTACAAAACCGCTTCCAAGAGAAGCCTTTGATTATCTTCACCAGAGATTCAGAGTAATTTCTACTCTAAAATGAATGATTTTGAATGCTTATATTATATGTCTTAGATCTACACGAGGAAGCGCCATAAAGAGGACAGATGAGGTTGGAATATCAGTTTCAAGAAGAGTTCAGTCAGGTGTAGTATCCCCAAGGACAATTCAGTTAGGGGAGCAAACCCGGATGGAAATATACCTTTTCCATTGATGACAAAGGGGGAGAGATTTATCATATGCAAAGGTAAATGAAAAGGTAAAGGTAAAGGGGGTGCATGAGTGACATGACTTCAATATTGCATCAGAGTGTTTTCATCAATGCCAAAGGGGGATATTCTTTATTAATTGGGTTGGTTGTCATTGATGTCAACCCTTGAAGAAAGTTCGGTAGCACAATGGTTTGGGTAATGGACCCAAGTTTTTTTTATGGATAATGGTATGTGTTTTGATACATGTGCAGGTAAGAATATTCCATATGGATAGTACATGTCATTCCATTTCCAGTGGTATGTGGAACGTCACATAACTCCTCACGGTTAGAGAGTTATGACCATGTGAAGTTGGAGAAAGGTTTTGGTAATGTACCCAAGTTTGTTTGATGGATAATGGTATGAGTTTTGATATATTTGTAGGTAAGAATATTCTATATGGATATTACATGTCATGCCATTTCCAGTGGTATGTGGAACATCACATAACTCCTCACGGTTAGAGGGTTATGGCCATGTGAAGTTGGAGAACCCTCATGAGTCATCTAGAAGCCCCAAAAGGTCAAAGTAGTCAAAGTGGTTTAAGAGATTTTAGAAGGTAAATAATAAAGTGAAGTGATAAGTGTAATATAAGTCAAAGTGCATACAAAATAAATTATTTAAATAATAAATTTAATGGAGAAATCACTAAGTTGACAAGTGGTTAGAAGTGGGTTAACCCTAAAATAAGGAAAGTGGGTTAAGATGGTTAAAAGGTAACCCCTTGAGGAAGCTACATGAAAGTATAAATAAGAGGCAAGGCTCTCTCATTTTAGTCACACTTGAGCATGTTGAATATCTACAAGTGATTGAGGTAACCAAAGGATATCTAAACTGAATTTTAGAGGTAAGGTGAAGTAAAGAAGGCCAAAATTCAAGGGAGGATAAATTATTTTGATGATGCTTTCTAAGGTATGTTATTTACATGTCATCTCACCATTTTTGCAATAACTTTTTTTATAGAATGATTCAGACCGTGAAATTGGGAGGACATTGAGGAAACATATCCAAGGAGAAGTGATACAAATTTCAGCTAGTGGGTCGTTGTATTTTTGTAGTTACACGTCGTGGAAAATAGGTTTGTGGCTAGTCCTAAAACTAGTCTAAAACAGACGTTTCAGGTAAAAACGTCATAAATTATTCATAACAGATCCAAATTCTGTAAGACTAAATGTATTGGTTAGAGTACATTATGTATTATTCTTTGTACAATTTTCATATCCATACAACAAATTTTATGTGTGGGGCACGCTCCACAAGTTCACTCTCTATAATAAGACAGAATTCAACAAGGTATGTCATTTCTGCTATAACTCATTTTCTAAGAGGTTCCAAGTAGTGAAGTCTGGAGGTATTGCATAAAATACATTGAAGAACATTTTGTACCATTTTTAGATCTGTATTCATTACATGTACATAGTTATGATTATTTCAAGTTAGAGTTGTTGACTAATCCAAAATTACTCATGTGAGACTAAAGTAAAGTTTGATGAAAATTCTAGTCGCTTGTTGTTAAATTTAAGGAAGGTTTGTAGGTATGTGATATTATACATTGGGTCTATTACAGAGTTACAAATTATATTTGGATAATGAAATTGATGAGGGATTTTGGTTGAGGTACATGTTGGGTACATGGTTGAGACAAGTAGTTGATGAGTTGGCACATACACGAGGTGTATTGTTGATGATGTTGGTACATATTGATGAGTCACAGTTGATGCGTAGTTGATACATGATTGGTACATACTTGGTACATGGGTGGAGGAACTTGTTAGTAGTATTGTTGACACATGGTTTATGGATGATGTATCATACTTGTATTGGTATATTATTATAAGCACATATTGATCTTGGTGATGTTTATGAGTTGGTGTGTTATGCTTGGTTGATGCACATCTTTGAGAGTTGTCTTAGTGATTGATATTGGTGAGTAGATATGATTTGATTGATAAGATTGATAAGACAAGTTTTTGTGATAGGTTGTTTGGACAGGTTGTTGTGACATGTTATTTGTATAGGTTTGGTGCATGGTTGATGCACTTGTTCATGATACAGTTTGGTGCATGGTTGATGCACTTGTTTAAGGTATAGGTTGTTTGGTATAGGTTGGTGCATGGTTTATGCACTTGTTTATGGTACATGTTGATTACAGGTTGAGGTACAGGTTGATGCATGGTTCAAGTTATTGGTATAGGTTTTTTAGTGTAGGTTGATTGGTATAGTTTTACAGCAATATATCTCACATTGAAAGTGTGACAGTGGTTCCATCATTGTACTTCTATTTTAGGGCAGTTGGACGGGGCAAGGACAGATGGTTGTAACCACCTTTTGGGTGTAGCTGGAGAACATAGGGGTTCGTAGCCTCCTTCTAGTTGTAACCAGAGAATTGGGGAGTTGGATTTTCCCTCAGTTTGTAGCCTGAGAAATTAGGGGGTTGGAGCCTCCTTCCAGTTGCAACTAGAAAACAAAGGAAGTTGGTGCTTCCAAAGAATTTAATTCTTAAATACATATAAGAAAAATCATTATGTGGTTTTCTCCTGTTTGGGTTTCCACGTAAAAACATTGGTGTATTGTGTATGTGTACGATTACTCATTTGTTCATTGTTTATTTATTCTGCAACTATTGGATGATAATGCTACATTGATATAACACTTGCATATTGTGGTTAAAAAGGATTGAATTGATCTGTTATTGGTTCACCCCCCCTCTCAGTAATCCAACAACTTGTCTAAAGCCTATGATAGATTTAACTAGACCTTTCTGAGGTTGGTTCTTCTTCAATTAGGGATGAACCTAAACTCAGTTAATTGGATTATGGGATGTCCCAAAGCTCATCCTTCGCAGTTCTAATAAATGGAGCCCCTTCTCAGTTCTTCAAAGCTTCGAAAGGGCTTCAGAAAGGATGCCCTCTCTCTCCTTTTTTGTTCTTGATAATAGAAGAATATTTTAGAAAAATGTTAAAGGAAACCAGAGCAAATGGGGATTTGAAAGGAGTCAGGGTATCATATTTGAAAATTGTCTCCCACTTACTGTTTTTTGATGACATTTTATGTATTGTGAATGGAACTCAAGGCGATCTCTTGACCCTGAGAAAAATTCTTGACCGGTATTTCCAGGTTACAGGTATGTCCATCAATTTTCAAAGAAAAAACCTCGAAGAAGGGTTCAAGTATTTAGGATTTTACCTTAAACTAGATTTTTATAGATGAAAGGATTAGGGATGGCTAATAAAGAAAGTGGAATATAGAATTTCAATTTGGGTGACTAGAATTCTATCAAGAGGAGGAAGGCTAGTTCTTCTCAAGGAAGTACTAGAAAGTGTTCTAGTATACAGGAATTCCATTGCATCCATCCCAAAGGGGGTGCTAAAAAATATCTGCAAGTTGATCTTCCAATATATTTGGGCAGGAAATAATCTCATAGGTGGGATCCACTTGGTAAAATGGTCTTCCATTGTTCTCCCCAAAGATTAAGGGGGTGGTATCTTAAACGAATATGCCCCTTTGCAAGAGCCCTTGCAGGTAGGAACCTATGGAGGCTAATCTAACAAAATTCGATGTCGTCGTGTGTCATGAACTCCGAATATTTTTCCAAATTTTCAACCAAGGAGTGGTTCTGAGTTCCCTTAAAATATTCAAAATGATATGTCGTATGGAAGGAATGCGTTGAAGCCTTCTCTAGGGTGGGTAAATAGGCAATATGGAATATAGGGAACATACATAGCATCTATCTAGGGAAGGATCCATCGTTGGATGAAGGAAACAATTTCATCATTTCTAACCCCTTTATTCAAATTATTTGAAACTAAAACTTAGTCTCATTAAACGATGCTTGTGTAGGCTCTCCTCAACCTAGAGGTCGCTTAGGATAGAAAGACGTAGTATCCCTTGGCTTCCCCAAAGATTTAGCTGAGGAATGAGAGAAATATATTGGCTTGTTATGAGAAAAATTTATCATCCTCGATGATGAAATTATAGACTCTTTATGTTGGTCCAAAAAGTTGAAGGATGGAACCTTTACAACAAATTTTGGTTACAAAGTTTGGTAGGAAGAAAATTTAGAAGGACCTAGAAAATGGTGGTGGAGTTCGATTTGGAAAATAAAAGCTCCTCCTAGATGTTAATTCACCTTATGGATTTCCCTCAATAATAAATTGTTAACCTAGGATAATGAAATAAAAAGGGGCTAGTGTGGTATGAGAAGATGTCCTCTATGTAAATCAGACTCTAAATTAATTTCTCACTTATTCATTTCTTTCCCTTATGCATCCCAGATAATGAAGATGGTCAAGGATCGACTCAAAGTTAATTCGGGGTGGAACAAAGAAAACCTGAAAGAGTGCCTCAAGGAATGGTTACACGACAGATCAACAAAATTGTATTCAGGGCTTTCAAGAATTTTCACCTCCAATATTTTTAAATACAAACTAATTCCACTAGAAGTGACAGTGAATCTAATCTTAAACTAGGCAATTGAATTCAGAGAAGACTCGAAAGCTGTAAAATGGTGCATTCTAGTTATTTCATCCATAGATTACAAAGTTCACTGGGGATATTTTGACGATGCTAGTCAAGGGAACCCACCAATGTGTGGTGTTGGGGTCGTTATTTTTATTAAAAAAAATCATTACATTCATATCAGATATGCCCCTAGTTTCGGTAGCAACAACAAGGAGGAATTCATAACGATGTGGACGGTGTTAGAAATAGCAAAGAAAAAACATGTCAAGAAGCTTCAAGTTTTTGGTGATTCCAAATTGGTGATTTATTGGTCCAATCATAAGAACTCAACTCAAGACATAGGATTAGCCAATATCATGATAGATATTAAGCTTAATTTCCAGTCATTATAATGGCTATCGTTTCATCACATACTCTGTGAGCTAAATTCCAAGGTAGACTAACTATCAAAAGAAGCTTTGTTACTTCCAGTTGGGTCATTAGGATACTATGAGTTTCCAGAAGGTGAAGAAATAGAAGCTATGGAATTTCATCTCTGGGGATTCCACTGGACAAGGACTAGAAAATAAAAAGTTTACTAAGCTCATAAATGCATGATAGATATGCATTTTGTAATGAAATCTAGAAGAACTCTTTGTGAGAAGATTGTTTTATTTTTGTAAAGACAATTTGATGGGCCTATAAAGAGGCTAGTGGACCAGAATGAAACATGTATAGTCTCATTTTGAGGATAAGATAATAATAAAAAAAAAAAATCTTTTCGAAAAAACAAAACAAAACATATTGTATATTGTTGGACAACAAACAATTCACCTTGAACAATAGTTAAACATTATATGGCATTAATGGTTTTAATTTTTTCAATCACAATCCAAATTAAATGTTTCCATAAAAGTAAAGTTAAACATTATATGGAAACTATAAATTTAAATAAGTGATACATATCAAATTTCACTTAAAAACAGACAAATCATTACCAATGTTTGTCATTAGCATACTCGTATTACATTTTATAAATCAAACAACAAAAAAAATCAAAACCCCAACATTATATGAAAAACATAATATACATGAGAGATATACATATGAATATACATGTCAAACATACATCTCAACAAAATCTGCACTAAACATGTCATATATAGATCTCTAGTCAAATATAAAACAATCAGCATAAATTTCAATCAATACCACTACTAGATATGCCCACTACTAGAGCCAAGTGCATTAGTGTCTCTACTATCAGTGGTAGAGCCTCTATTAAAAATAGTTATCTTAGAAACAAATTTCAACAAAAGTGCACTATCAAGTGTATCTATATCAATATCATGAATATGTGCATGAATAGTAGTTGATGTGATCATAGTGTCCAAAGCATCAAAAGCTTGTGACACATGTAGAGGAAGAGGAGGAGGAGGGGGATCAATGGATGATGACACATGTGGACTAGGATAAATACAATGATAAGTGGATGGCGATAGAAGTGGAGGAGGAGGGGGAGAATCAATAGAATATGGTAACGCATGTGGAAGAGAAGCAAGAGGAGGAGGAGGGATAGGAGGAGGATTGGACGTGGATATGGGTTCATACACATGTGGAGGGGAAATAGGAGGAGGAGGAGTATCAAACATGGATGAAAATCCAGACACATGTGAAGGGAAGTAAGAGGATCGGTAGATGTTGCAACTAACTCATGTGGATGAGAATCGGGAGGAGGAGGAGGACCATGTGGTGTAGTAGAGAATGTGGATGGATTTGTTGATGAGCTAGATGTAGTGCGATCATGAGCACCACCCCTCAATGTATTGATGAGTTTGATGGCACCAACAATATGACGCATCAACATCATCCTGTCATGATGAAAATGCCTCCATGTAGTAGAGACCTCCTCTACCCGTAATATGTGCATTAAATAATGCATAAAAAATATATATATAGATTGATCAAAACATAATGATAATATTACCTCTCTCATTTGGTGGCTCCTATGTTATAAATTAGATGTTTGGACATCCTCTCCAATCTATCCTTGCATATGGGTACTCTACAGTATCGAGCACATGATCGTCCTCACTAGACAATAAATCAAATACCTCCTTTCCCACTGGAGTAATGGGAAACTTTTACTGGCCCCTCTTGGGCATCAACTTCCCCCATGTGCGCATATGTGCATTAAACATAGGCCTAACAGGAAAGTGGGTTATCGATGGTCAAGTGGCATTAAACCTCTCAAAAAATAGTGTATACAACACAGACACGAATGGGAATAATCCTGTCCCAGACAAAATAGAGCGACAGTGATCTAATGCATGACAAAACTATCTCAAAAAACCATTCGCCCACCTAATCAATCGGGGCTCCTAAAATAAACTATATACATAATACAACATAGATAAACTATTGTTTTTCCCATCATAGTTATATTGTGACAGTGACGAGAACATATGAAATAGGAACCTAACATCCTTTCTCTGAAATGCACATATATGTAGCTGACCACCACGAACTTGGAACTCCAAAGTTGAAAGAATAGTCGGACTAACATATCTCTGCATATATGCCAGTTGCATCTGTCCTGCAACATTAGGAGGTAGCACAGGGAAATGGGGAAAATATACCCCCCTCCTTAACAACCCAATGATGAAATAGACATCCTCCTCTGTGGGATGATACCACAGATTGAGACCGACCCTGAACCATGTCTCACATTATCCCGGTGAGAAATCAATTTTTGTAACAATGTAGAGTTCCCCCTAAGGGATGTACCCTCCTAATAAAACTTCAAGAGGCCAATATCCATCAAAATTTCATGTGTGTGTTGTGAAAGAGGGTGAGGGTACAACTCCCTATCCCTCTCCCTAGCATCCCACTCATGCACAAATGTGTGTGTCTTGTAATAACCCTCCCTACCACTTTTGTGTTTTGTAATTATGTGGTTGAGGACTTTCATCAAACAGTTGGATAATATACCTAACTTCCATTGTAAAAACCCCTTTTTTCCATTTTCACCTTTATTTCTAACCCTTTTTCCTTTTTACCCTCACATAAGTGATTAAAGTGACTTTATAAGGTTCACATTTAATATTCTCCTAAATTCACTTTAGAACATATCTTTTTACCTAATTACTTAATGTCACTTTATAAACATTACCGTTTCCACCCAAAATGATGTCAAATAATCAATTAATCCCATTTTCCATCGAATATAGACTACGGGGAATCAAATAGGCTACTAAGTCATCCTCTAGGAGTGATCATTTGGAAAGGTACATTATAGTCCTCCCTTATCGATATTGCTTTTCCTCAAGCAATGCCATCACAACCTTATGACCAACAAGTGGAACCAAACTGAATTTGAGAATGACCCTAGGGTCCCAAGCTAGTCTAAAAAAGGATCCACCATGTTGATGATGCGCCACTTTGATCACCATTATCTAACCCTCATGCCTATAATGCATCCTCCACTCCTATAAAACCAAGTTGTAATGCCAGAAATAGTTGACCCCACTACCATAAATCATATCATGCATAAGCAGCTTAATGAAGTCAAAGTTTGCAAATCCACTACCCAAATCGATCTTGGATATCAGCCAATAAAATATGTGTTTCCATATGGAATAAGTCTCAGCATATCCTCTCATGATAGTCTAAAAATGAATTAGACCAATCCATGTCACCACCCTGATAATCATTATCCAAATTTTAAGCAATCTACCAATCAGATGGATTCCCTGCTTCCATAGCCGAACTATAAGTCCACCATTCCCAATACCAATTGACCCCATTTGCGCTACACTGATAACCCTTGGAACAAAAATAGGCCAAGTATTTGATTCATGTTTTTTATGCAACCATCTAATGGATGCAAGGTACTAGGAGTCAACTTTGTGTCTATTAATTCGCACAGCTCCTGCCAAAGCACACTGAGAAATCGGTTGTCTCGGTCACTGACAATGTACTTAGGAAACTCATGGAGTCTAAACATCTCCCTAGAAAAAAAAATCCACCTGTAGTGCCTCATATTCTAATGAAATCACAGAGGTATGTGTAAACTTTATCAACCGATCAACAACTACATAAATTCAATCCCTGCCATGCACCTCTAGTAGATATATAATGAAATTCGTCAAGACCTAGAATGAGTAGAGTATGCAACAATCTTGTTGGGTGAGTATGCTCTGACTTATTCTGATGAAAATCCATAAACTCCATCACATACCATAATGCATTGTCCTTGAGGCCCTTCCATGAGAACCTTTCTTTGATATGTTGGTAAGTTTTGAATTACCCAAGATCCCCAACCAAAGGCGTATCATGCATAGTCCTCATGATATTCTCTATAAGTATGGACTCAGGGACTAAATATATGAAATATTTGTAGTACATAATTTCATCCACTACTCTGTACCTGGCATCATGAATGCTACCATCCATCAACTCGCAAGAAAACTTATCCTTGGAATATTCCCCCAAAAGTTGGGACTTCCAATCAATCGAAATCTCTATGAACTAATCCAATATGGCATGGATATTCTCTTGATGTGCACATATACCCTGCATACTGATCACATTGACCAAATGTAAAACCTGTGTCATTCCAAATTCGCATTGTGACGCCTTGGCATACAATGAATTCTCCTTGTCCCCGATCTGATGATATCCTAATTGAAGATCCATCTCTGATAAATTACTCTTCCCCATGCCTTAATATTCTCTCCATCTTCTTGGATGAAACAATCCTAGGGGAACCATTGGTCATGCCCCTCATAACTATATTCCTTCCATCTTCTCCCTTGAACTCCATCTCCATTAATTGGTTTTTCATTGAAAATTTCCCTAGAGAATAAACCCACTGCACCCCCAAGAAAACATTGGTATTTGCCAAATCAACCACATAGAATTCATCAGTCAAAGTGTAGTTTTCCAATGACATCTCCAACCATGGGAACCTCTGTATGCATGTCATGTTGTACCCATCATCCACCACAATGTTGAACCCCTCAAAATCCTTTATAGAAATGCCTCTCTTGGATACCAATGTTTTKTCTATGAAGTTG
This sequence comes from Picea sitchensis, assembly GCA_010110895.2. Classification (NCBI taxonomy): domain Eukaryota; kingdom Viridiplantae; phylum Streptophyta; class Pinopsida; order Pinales; family Pinaceae; genus Picea; species Picea sitchensis. Next base: position 17,319 of record SNQJ01S0013043.1, on the reverse strand, counting down.
TGGGTCACCCCACCATCAATCAAGGTTGTGACATGTTTCCTCTGTAGTACTCCCCTGATACTTAAAGTGTAGTACCTCAGAACACCTGATAAATTAGTGATGGTCAAACCCTTAATCTCAACTCATTGTTTCCCATCATCCTTATCCTCCACTCGTGGATGCTCATCATCTAAACTGTGATGTGTGTTTCCATACTCATGTAGTACTACCTCATATTCCTCACCATTATCAGAAAGTACCTCAATGTAATGTACCTTACCATTTCCCATGCACCTGTGACCTAGTTCCCAAGGCTCCTTGTAACTGAAACAAAGATTCTTCCTCCTTAATTATCTTCACATCTCCTCATCCCAATGTTTTTTCTATGAAGTTGTGGGTCACCCCACCATCAATCAAGGTTGTGACATGTTTCCTCTATAGTACTCCCCTGATACTTAAAGTGTAGTACCTCAGAACACCTGATAAATTAGTGATGGTCAAACCCTTAATCTCAACTCATTGTTTCCCATCATCCTTATCCTCCACTCGTGGATGCTCATCATCTAAACTGTGATGTGTGTTTCCATACTCATGTAGTACTACCTCATATTCCTCACCATTATCAGAAAGTACCTCAATGTAATGTACCTTACCATTTCCCATGCACCTGTGACCTAGTTCCCAAGGCTCCTTGTAACTGAAACAAAGATTCTTCCTCCTTAATTATCTTCACATCTCCTCATCCCCTCTGTATTTTCCAGACCATTCCTTCTAAAAGAGTTGTTTTTTCTTTGTTTTGTTGAGGAATGAATGAAGGGACTTTGTTCTTGGGAGTTATGTCCTCCATGTCACGTGTTTTGATGATAGCATCATTTAGTGAAGTTAGTTTGAAGGCCTTAACCCAACCATGCATGGGTTTAGAAAGTCCCTCAATAAAAAGAATAATCAACATTTGTTTGGACACATTTGTCACCATGACTGCAATCCTTTGGAACTATGAAATCTAGGCATCTGGTGTACCTATCTGCTTAAGCTATGCTATCTCCCTGAAATGTTTCTTTGGATCCTTCCTATCAAATCTTTCCATCAACCTCTGAGTGAAATCCAAATATGAAGTGATGCTATTGTGTCCCAATGTGACTAACCCATGGTACCACCACTCGTGGGATTGTTTATCCAAATGCAAGGTAGCATAATTGATGGATTATGACTCCATCATGAGATTGAGTTGGAAGTATGTGTCCAACTTATGAACCCATTCTCTGGCAGTGCATTTGATAGAGCCATCAAAATAGGGAATGGACAACTACCCAACTTTCCTCTAAATCTCCCAACTCTGTGGACCCATTTTGAAACATTTAGGCATGTTCATGTACTTGATATTGTAGAAATCATGTAAAGATGTGGATTCCTAAAACTCCTCCCCTAGAGTTTGATACTGCCTCAAATACTCTGTGAAATCTTCCATGTTTCCTTGTTTCCCTTGATTTCCATCTTGTTGTCCCTCTAAAAATTGAGGCATATGAGGTCTAGGAGTCAATCTATTATTACTCCCAATGTTATTCCATGTAGGTACATAAGTGTTTCTCCCTTCAGCATAGTTCCCATTGTTACCATGGTTGTCATTAATCCTTCTTGAACCATTATTACCATCATTGTTTAGTTTCCCTTGAGTATTTTACACAAGTTGGGTGACAAGTTCAACCATTTTTTGTTGCCTCCTTTCTATGTTAATTTGTCCCCATGCTATATCACCTTGTACCCTTTCCATGCCACTATGTGTCCTTGTCAAGTCATTTAAAATATGCAAAGCATCGCCCTCTGGTTGTTCATTCATGTCCCCCATGTCTCCCTCTTCTTCTGACTCTGACTAAAAAATATGTTCACCTCCTCTATACCTTCTTCCCATGTATGTGATATGTATTTGTTCCCCATAATATTCAAAGTAACATGCAATACACAGGCTAGAAGGAGCACCAGCTCTAATACCATTGTAATAACCCTCCCTACTGTTGTTATAAATTTTTGTTGACTGCTATTATGTTTTGTAATTATGTGGTTGAGGAATTTTGTCAAACAATTGGTTGGTTTACCCAATTTCCACTGTAAAAACCCTTTTTTATTTGTTGTAGTTTATTTATGGTGCATAGCTTTTGTTAAACACTTTGCTGACACACTCACAACCCACTGAAAAAACTCTCTTGTTGTTGTTGTTGTGTTTATGTGTTTGTTGGTTGGTTTTCTCAATGTAGATTTATGTGAATAAATGAGGGTTTGATGCCAAATACGGTTTTCATATTGCTTGTAAATTATAACTGCAAAGTAACAAATGGAAATAGCTAAACTAAATCATCAATGATAGCAAATGAAYGCCACAAAATGATCTAATTTTTATTATATTTCTGACCTATTACGACAGTTGGGTAATATAGATGTTCATATCGACCTCTCCAAAGAGAATGGCACTCCTCCATAAGATGAAAGAGACCTCTTGTCTTCCTTAGAATAAATACAGCCTCCCATCAAGGAAATTAGTCTCTATACAAAGAAGAATATGACCCCTCAATAAAATATGGCCTCTCTCTAAGAGAATCTCGTCCCCCTCAATAAGAATATGACCCACTCCAAAGAAACTTGGCTTGCATGCAAGGTCATAGTCCCTCCTCAACGAAAATCAGTTTCCTAAGAAAAATGTGGCCTCTACAAGAGGAAATGGCGGCCCTACACAAGGAACTTGGTCCCCTCACCAAGGAATCTGACCCGCATAAACAAGAATAATCTCTAGATGTATATCTCAGCCTCCGTAAATAAATTTGTCTTCCACAAACCCCTCAATAATTATCCCTACAAATCTGAGTATTATCTTCAGCAATAAAATCCAATGAAGAATCTAAATGATTGTTCCTCTTAATTAGCTAGGGTGGAATCTTTCACCACAAAAACCAATTCTCCACAAGGGTTTTGCTGCAAAACCCTCAAAAGCCACAAGAGCTCTCTCCAAGTCAATTTTTAGAAACTATGATCAACATAATAAGAGAAATGAGCCCCATTTCTCTTTTATCCTTCCTTTTTCCATTTTTACCTTTTTTGCTGACCCTTTTACTATTTTACCCTCACTTAAGTGATTAAAGTGACTTTATAAGGTTCACCTTTAATATTCTGCTAAAGTCACTTTTGAACATCTCTTTTTACATAATTAATTAATGTCACTTTATAAACATTACCTTTTCCACCCAAAATGGCATCAAATAATCAATTAATCCCCTTTTTCTTCGACTATAGCCTACAGGGAATCAAATAGGATACTAAATCATCCTCCAAGAGTGATCATTTGGAAAGGGACATTACACATCTCGACTTGTCGTCGTTACACCTCCTTCTCATCTCATCGTCGTCATCTCTGATTCACATACAAATATTTTTAGGAACATGTATACAAATAAAATAAATTGAAATTATAAAACAAATACATACATAAATGAAGTGTATTAAAAAATATCCAAAATTAAATATTTTTTGCAAAAAACTATTTAAAATCAATTGGTGTTCCACCAACGGAACATACGCCCCAAGGACGGTGCATTATCTCAAAACAAAGGCAGCACTAAGCGGTGTGTCCGATAGGAATATCCGCACTGAATCAGTGCATTTAACCACATCGGTTCAGTGATTTTAGCAACACTAGTTCATTTCCTTAACAAAGATGCATCACAACGCTCAAATTTATAGAGCGCAAATCCATGGTGCCCTTTGTTAAACCAAAATCCCTAGTGTGCCATGTATACTAAAGTAATGACATGATGTCTAGCGGTGACGTTGTCTTTAAGATATCGGTGTGTTTGTTGGACTAAGGGGCACCACTAAGCTAAACATCATTATCATAGTTGAGGCAGTGTAATGTGTTACTATTAACGCATTAGTGCCTCCGTGAAAGTGGAGAACCGACGTTTTGTACCTCGATGTGTTGCAAAGGATATAGAACTAAGGATGAGGCATCCAATAAGACACCCTGCTTGAAAATTTGGGCAATATATGTCTCAGTGCGTTTATGTATACATTACAGGTGCATTGGATTAGAATGGTTGCACCGCTACGTTAAATTTTACAAATTGTTATGTTAGTGATGTTGTTAGTTAGGTAAAGTGTATCGGTGTATAATGTTCAATGAAAATGGTGTAATTTATTAGGTGCCTGTATTTTTTTAACGAAGTATGGCAGTGTGTTTGAACATTGATGCATTGGGGCATTATTTTTTCAGTATGCCATGGTGCAGTTGGTAAACTTGGTGCACTACTAGGTTAAAGTTTATATATCATTGAGCTAGCAATGCAGTTAATGAAGTGAAATGTATCGGTGCAGGTAAAATATTATTGTGTGTCGGTTTTAGGGTGTTCTGAAGGATGCACCAGTGGTGGTGCTCACTGTAAATTTAACATGGTACACACCACTTCGGGGTGATTCAAACCGTTCAGGCGCACTGCGCGAAATTGAAAACAAATTGAAAACAATGTATGCCCCAATGCAGTTGGTTAAACTTGGTTCACCTCTAGGTTAAATTATATATGTCATTGAGTTAATGGTGTGGTTAATAAAGTGAAATGTACTGGTGCAGGTAGAAGCCCATTGTGCATTGATTTCGGGGCATTTCGAAGGACACACCGCTTTGTTTTTTTAATAATTTATCGTGGTGCACTTTCTTAAATGGAACCAATGCAGACATATATGAGATGCACTGGAAGTGGTTCTCACTATGAATTTAACATATTATGCACTGCTTCGGAGTGAGCCAAATCGTTCAAGCGCACTGCGCGAAATTGAATACAAAATGTCAAATTTCAAGCTAAATTGTAATTTTGATTGGATGAAAATGCAAATAGGAAGGTAACAAATAATTTACCTGGTCTCTTTTATTCCAAGGAGGCATGGTTACACCATTTATAGGAAATGAAAATTCATGGTAATTTCCAAAATTTGGAAATGTGTGGGATCCACCAATGGAGATATCCAAGTCAGTGTAGAACACATGAAACAGGGTGTCTTAGGAAGAAAGGTGAGCACCAGTGCTTGCTTGAGATTTTGGAAGCATGGGATGCACTGTAACAATGAAAATTGGTTTGGTAACTTTTTTTTATTTACCCTACCGCGGTGTGCCTGATTACAATTAGGCACACTGATGTATAATTTTCAATGTCACTAGTGCAATTTATTTGGTGCATGTAATTTTATTATAAAGTATGGTGGTGCTACTGGAACATGGATGCATCGGTGCGTTATTGTTCATGGATGCACCGGTACATATATACCTTAAAGGTGCACTAAAAAAAACCTATGCAAAAACCTTCGATTTCCCCTCTCCGCTAACAACCTCCACTATAAACAGCTAAGGGATAAATTTTTCAGGGAGGTTCCGTAAAAACATCTGCCAAAAGGTGTTCTCCTTGTAGTGAATTTTCTATAAAACGTCGGTAGTATCCCGCATGGACTAAGAATATTTGGACTCCCTTTTGATGGGTTGGAGGTAACATTTTAACAATTACTTCTATCTTGGTTGTATCTACCTTTATTCATGCGGGAGACACATGATGACCTAATACAATTCCTCCATTGATTATCATAAAGCATTTCTCATTTCTCAATGCAATATTTGTCTCTCTACATATTTAAAAAGAAAAATCAAGATTCATCAAAGCTTCATCGAAAGAATCACCTGTCATAGTAAATTCATCCATGTATATTTCCATACTATCATGTAGTAAGTCATAAAAATACCAAGTATCACTCGTTGAAATGTGGTTGGTGCATTGTGTAAACCAAACGGCAATACCTTGTAAGTGTATGTCCCCTCGGGACATGTGAAAGTTGTCTCATCCTGGTCTTCCGAGGAAATCCATATATGGTTGTATCCACTGAATCCATCAAGAAAAGAGAAGTGTTTCTTTATGGATAGTGTGTCCAAAACTTGGTCAATAAAAGGTAGGGGGAAATGATATTTTAGGGTGGCCTTATTTAACTCCCTATAGTCTATGCATACCTGCCATTTTGTGTTCTTTTTAGGAATGATTGCTAATGGTGACACCCACTAGTTGTCTGAGATGGGATAAATGAAGCCAACATTCAATAGTTTCTACAATTTGAGCTTCACTATCTCCCTCATGGTTCGATTCATTCTTCTTTGTGAGTGTCTGACATGGGTAGCATATTTCTAAATATAGATGTGATGGGTGCATGTGTCTAGGTGAATTCCTTTCATATTGGTGTATTCCCATGCGAAGGTATCCAAAAAGTTTCTTAAAATCTGGATTAATTTTCTTCTTGTACACTATCTAAAGTAGAATTTATGTTTAATGTCTTTCCAGGAAAAATTTCAACAGTCTTATAACTAGATTCAGAAATTGAATATACAGGAAATACTGATGAAAATGCAAAATATAGTTCCTCTTCAGTGTAATTTGCTTGAAAAATTTGTTCAAAAAGACACTCAATGGAGTATTGAATGTGAGATGATGGTTTCCCCCCAAAATACTGTGGGAGATATGGATCAGTAATGTGATGATTAATTCGATTCTCGTCAGTATTTTCCTTAAAGCTAATGGCTTGTGCAATAGTCAAAATAGGTTGAAAATTTTCATCATTGTTTTCTTCATTAATCCATCGTGTACATTCAAGTTCATTTGTTGGTCTGGCGAGGGGGTAAAGGGAATTTTGTTTGGTCTTATTGCCATGTGTAATTGTCTTATTCCCAGACCTACAACCGATGAAAGCATTAGTTGTGGCCANGTTTTCTTCATTAATCCATCGTGTACATTCAAGTTCATTTGTTGGTCTGGCGAGGGGGTAAAGGGAATTTTGTTTGGTCTTATTGCCATGTGTAATTGTCTTATTCCCAGACCTACAACCGATGAAAGCATTAGTTGTGGCCAGCCATGGTCTCTGGAGAATTAATGGGTGCCTACCCGGATTAGATTTAGGTTGTATGACAAAGAAATCTGATGGGTAATCCCATGAGTCCAGCGAGACAATCGCATCTTCTAAACTATCCTATGTCTTAATTTTTGATCGATCATCTAATTCAAACATAGTGGGTGTAGGGAGGATATTATGATGTCCCAACTAAATCAGGGTTTCTAATGTCATAACATGTATGGTTGCACCCAAGTTGATTAGGGTAATTGCAACGGGAATTTTATTGATAAGCACTGTGACTACATTATTCTTAGGGTCCACGTACTTTTCTGTAGTGACTTTAATGGACATGAGATTTACCAATTTTCCTACAACTTGGATGATTGGGAGCTCCTTTTTTCGTCTTCCTATATTTTTAATGCACAAGTCCCTAACTGTTTTAGTATAAATGGGTATTTCCTTTATTGCTTGTAGCAAGGGTATTTTAATACAAATATTTTTCAATTCTGAAACCAAATCGAACTCATAAGGTATGATTGATTATTCTAGTGCCAACCTCTCTAGAAAAGGAGGTTGATTGTGATGTAATAATTGTTCCTTCTGAGAACTAGGTTGTGGGGTTGTTTGATCTTGAGATTGNTTTTTCAATTCTGAAACCAAATCGAACTCATAAGGTATGATTGATTATTCTAGTGCCAACCTCTCTAGAAAAGGAGGTTGATTGTGATGTAATAATTGTTCCTTCTGAGAACTAGGTTGTGGGGTTGTTTGATCTTGAGATTGACTATGAGATTGAATATGAGATTGAGATGGTGACTGCAATTTATCAATTTCAGACTAGATAGGAGCTTCCTCATCTTCGTTTTCTTGAACAATCACTGGGGATTTTGGATTAAGAACCTTCTCAGACCTCAGGTGTATTTTCTGTAGTGATTCAGGTGTGATGGAATACGTAGGAAAGGTTTGCATATCAGTTCCATAAACATCCATAACTAGACTATTATCGTTAGAATTCAAAATAGGTTGGGAAGGAATTTGGGTTGGTCGTGGAGGGTTTTGAGGAGTGGGTAATTGAAGTTTTTGAGGTTGATTTATTTGTTGTTGAGGATATTTTGTGGGGTATGTTGTATATGGTGGTAGTGCAAGATAAGGAAAAGTATTCATCCCATCATAGGACAGACCACGCCAGCCTTGCTTCCAAATATGTTGTGGAATGGGTTGAGGTGGCCAAGGTTTCCATGCCATAGGAGTGTTCCACATATGATTATGAGAATAAGGAAATTGAGATGCGGAGTTCTGAACCATACCTAAAGACCTGGGTTTCCATGGTTTATGTGGTGCCATTGTGTAAAGTGAACTTGAGGCCTCTTGCTCCCCTTCCCTTCTATCACTTGCTATTGATTTATATGTCCCAGGCAGGAATTCCTCCAATACTTATATAATTACATTTTAATCAGAACAAGCAATTTTGGGCATTCAATCCCATACCAAATTCACTAAAGATAACAAAGAAGTTACAATATCTAATTCAGACAAATCAATGAACAAAACAGAATTACATATTTAGTCATCTCATTATGATTTCATGATCGAATGCATGAAATTTCAATATACTCTCATACTGCAAGATTCAATTGTTGGAAGGTTTGACTAGGATTAGCATTTCATTGCTGGAGCTTTGGCTTATTTAGACAACATGTATTCGTGTGTACATGTTCTCTAACAAAACCCGGGTCCTCGAATCAGCTTGGAAGTGTGGCAAGTATCGTAATTGTCTATGAGGCAGTTATAGGATCCTATTCAAAATGTTATAGGAACATTTTAGTAACCTCATCAACTTGAACAATTAAATATAACTTATTCATTAAAACAAGAAAAATACAATACTTAGGCTAGAATAATTACCTTTGAGTCAAAATTCACTTTAAAGGCAAAATGGCAAAATACATGTCATCACGAGGTAATGAAGTAGGTAAATGGTCCAAAAACAATCTTATTAAAATAAAATAGAGAACATAATAGATCCAAAATTAATATGAATTCACATTAATAGAATATAAATAATAAATAATATATAAATAATAATATTATTATTTTAAAAATATTTTACATGGAATTTATATTCTACTAACATTGACCAAGATCTCAAAGCTTCCTTTTACATAGGATTTAACAAATATTTGTACATTATGGTACCTACACATTGAAGAATATGTAAAGGATCTATTATGTAAAAGCAATTGAAAGTGAACAATTTTTATGGTTGGTTAAAATATTTTATGGTGATATTAAGATATATCTTAGCTTGAGGGAAAATGTGCATTTAGAGAGAACCATTGTAAGGACCATTTACCTTAGATAATATCTATGATTCTCTCTAAGTGAAAATCTTTCCTCAAGTTAAGATAGATCTTAATATCACCATTAAAATATTTTAACCAACCATAAAAATTGTTCACTTTCAATCTATTTATCTATATTGATTAATTGAAAGTACAAACAATTATA
>SNQJ01S0013042.1:162240-182665 GCA_010110895.2 Picea sitchensis | reverse complement strand
CTCTTCTGTTCTTCAATCAAGTGTGCGATCCTTTTGGTCATAAGGTCTTTTAACTCTTGCTTCTTCTGTTCCAAAACTTTTTCTTCCTCTTTTCGTCTGGCTTGTTCTCTATCAATCCAAGGTTTTCCTATGAGCATGGTAAATGGGGCACTGTCTTCAACAAATTTAATGATCTCAAAGTCTTCTTCTATCGAAGTTCCATTGACAGTCATAGGTATCCGAGCGAGCTTTCCACATAGGTTTACTAGCTTTCCTCTGAAGAAACTTGTTCCTCCTAGGGAAGGGATCATGGTAGGCTTTCCTATAGCTTCCCAAGTTCTTTCTGGCATAATGTTCACTTGTGTTTCTTCATAAAGAGTATAGTCAATGTCAAAGTCCCCTAGTCTTGCTTCGATTTTCTCCTTTTCTTTGAATATCTCTGATAGCTTAACATGTCGGTGGTCATTCAAGGTATCTTTCATCTGTATCAATATCTTTTCTTATTCTTTCTGGGTTTCTGCTATAATCTTGGTCTGTTGATATCCTTCAGGGTTTGCTTGCTCCATATTCAGCTTCTCAAGCCTAGCAATCATTCTAGGGCAATCCAATACTTCATGGTCCATAGCCTTACAACAGAGGCAACTAGGTCTTCTCCTAGGACATTCCTTAGCAAGATGTCCCGGTATTCTGCAACTATAATAGAGGGTTAATCCTCTCTTTCGCTTAGATGTTCCCCAACTCCTTATGTACTATGCACCAGGATCATGGTGGCTAGTCTGCAAAAAAATATTTCTAGGATCCTACATCCACTTGTTAGTCCAGGCATTCTTTCAATGCATAGGTATAACATATCTGTCACTATACTTATCATATCTATTCATATCAAACTTTCTTTCATCTATTAATGCCCTAGTTTTGAAGATAGGATAGAATCTATCAAACATACCTAGATCCATGCTTTAGAAACAAAAAATTTCACTTATATTACTTCTACAGAGAACAAAGCTTTCAAATCTAAAAACTTTTGACTATTCTTACCATTATCAAAACACAGATCTTACAGATCTTACCTTTTTCTTGTAGATTTGGCCTCTTTTCTTCGAAGATATGACTTCTTTTCTTCAGATCTGACCTCTTTTCTTTGCAGATCTGACTTCTTTTTCTTGGCACAAAGATTCACAGGTCAAACAGAAAACTGCACACTAGGGAAACATATCTACACAGAGAGCTTATTTTTCACAAAGCTTCTTCTTCTTTAGTTCCCAACAATCACAGTTTCAGGTCCCAAAAACGGAACCATTTGTTGGCACAAGGGTAGACCTAGGGTTCAACGCTCAAGAGTGCACCAACAAAACCCTAACTACCAGCCCTTTCAGCAACACCTGTGAAGCAGATGAAGTCTCACCCTAGGTAGATGCAAGGGTGGTTGCAGGACTCAGATGTCTGCAACCTTAGCTGGGACATTGATCTATGATTATCTTGCTTACAACGTACTTAGCATCAGTTATTCCTTAACATACATTCATTAATACACTTTGCAGAAAGCACAGAGCATCGTAGTGAATACTTATACTAAATATGATTCAGTACTTAGCCACATAAATATAGGTTAGATTCAACAAATCAAGCACTAAGCATCTTATATATTAGATCTAACGTTCATTCATATATCATCAACAAAGAGCATAACTAGATCTACTTAATCACATTAAGCACTTAACCAAGAAAGAGATAAACACATTAGATTGAAGCACAAAGCACTATACACACAGTTACCATGGTTCACCCCCACCCTGGGGCTACGTCCACAAAGTCTTCTTTATATTATCTCGGTCGAGCAGTTACAACACAGAGCTTCAATGACCCTTACTTCGCATAGGACAAAAGATCTGTGCATCTCTCTAGATCCTTCTTCCTTTTTCTTCACCAGAAGACTACAACAACTTGCACTTAGCTTTCTAATCTCATGCACAGAGAACTCTAAGATACATCCGATCACACAGATCCAGTTACTAGCACTAAGCTTTCAGTTATACATCACATATATGTACTACATTACTTACGTACTATCATTCTCCTCTATTTACATTGCCTATTTATAGATTAAAAAATGGGCCTAAGCGTGGGTAAACCCATGGGCCGACATCCCTTTCTCGTTACATCAAACCAAAACCCTAAAATGGACCCAAAAATAGGTCTTTCTTCCTTACTTTCCGCTTCGCGTTGCGCTCCTTCTTTGGAAAGCTGTCGTAGTCCCAAAAGTGGTCAAATATGGCCAAGTATTCTTCAAAAATTGGTCAAGGGCCAACATGTACCATACATCAACCTGTACCTCAACCTGTACCATAAACAAATGAATCAACCATGCATCAAACCTATACAAATAACCTGCCACAATAACCTGCCACAATAACCTGTCCAAACAACCTGTACCATAAACAAGTGCATCAACCATGCACCAACCTGTACCTCAACCTGTACCATCAACGAGTGCATCAAACATGCACCAAATATGTATCAATCATGCATCAAATACACATAAACTATGACTCATCAATATGTACCAACATCATCAAATATACACCTCATGTATGTGCCAACTCATCAACTACTTGTCTCAACCATGTACCCAACATGTACCTCAACCAAAAGCCCTCATCAATTTCATCATCCAAATCTGATTTGTAACTCTGTAATAGACCTAGTTTATATGATCACATTCTTGCAAACCTTCCTTAACTTTAACAACAAGAGACTAACATTTTCATCAAACTTTACTTTAGTCTCACATGACTAATTTTGGATTAGTCAACAACCCTAACTTGAAATAATGATAACTATGTACCTGTAATGAATAAAGATATGAAAATAGTACACAATTTTCTTCAGTGTCTTTTATGTAATTCCTATAGGTTTCACTACTTGGAACCTCTCAAAAAAGGAGTTATAACATAAATGACATACCTTGTTGAATTTTGGCTTATTCTAGAGAGCGAACTTGTAGAGCATGCCCCACACATAATATTTGTTGTATGGATGTGAAAATGGTACAAATAATACTAAATAATGTACTATAACCAATACATTTGGTCTTACTTAATTTGGATCTATTATGAAGAAGTTATGACATTTTTACTCGAAACACCTGTTTTAGACTAGTTTCAGGACTAACCAAAAACCCTATTTTCCACGGAGTGTAACTCCAAAAATACGACGACCCACAAGATGAAATTTTTATCAAAGCTACTTGGATATGTTTCCTCAACGACCTCTCAATTTTGTGGTCTGAATCATTCTAGAAAAAATTTTATTGCGAAAATGGTGAGATGACCTATAAATAACATACCTTAGAAAACATCATCAAAAGAATTTATCCTCCCTTGAATTTTGTCCTTCTTTACTTCATATTCCCTCTGAAATTCGGCTTAGATATCTTTTGTTTACCTCAGTCACTTGTAGATATTCAATATGCTCAAGCATGATAAAAATGAGAGATCCTTGCCTCTTATTTATACTTTCATGTAGCTTCCTCAAGGGGTTACCTTTTAACCATCTTAACCTACTTTCTTTATTTTAGGGTTAACCCACTTCTAACCACTTGTCCACTTAGTAATTTCTCCATTAAATTTATTATTTAAATAAAAAAATTTGTATCCACTTTGACTTATATTACACTCATCACTTCACTTTATTATTTACCTTCTAAAATCTCTTAAACCACTTTTCTGATTTTAGGGCTAACCCACTTCTAACCACTTGTCCACTTAGTAATTTATCCATTAAATTTATTATTTAAATAATTTATTTTGTATCCACTTTGAATTATATTACACTTATCACTTCACTTTATTGTTTAAATAATTTATTCTTCGCAAACAATTTGACCACTTTGACCTTTTGGGGCTTCTAGATTACTCATGAGGGTTCTCCAACTTCACATGGTCATAACTCTCTAACCGTGACGATTTATGTGATGTTCCACATACCACCAAAAATGGAATGACATGTAATATCCATATAGAATAGTATTACCTACAAATAGATCAAAACTCATACCATTTTCCATCAAACAAACTTGGGTCCATTACCCAAACCTTTGTGCTACCAGAATTCACTACTTGACTTTCTTCAAGGGTTGAAATCAATGACAACCAACCCAATTAATCAACAAATTGGTGACTTCTTAGGTATGAGTATGTGATTTCATGAAGGACTTCGCCAAAATACATGACATTATGTTTAGCATGTCCATGTGGCTTAATGGAAGGACAATCATTTTAGAATATTCAAAGATACATTTCCCATTGGTACTGTGTTATCAATGGTTGATTTTGCAGAGAACTACACCCTCCAACTGAAAAAAATGAGATTTAAAGCCAATATTATCACTATTTGAAGCGTGGTGCCTAGGATCCAATGCAACCGACAATTTGTCCATTCGAGTCCCGGTTTGAGTTTTATCGCAAGTTGCAACTCGCCTTGTCAAGCCATTCGGGGACATGTCGACAATTTGGACCAGGGACATAAAATCCAAACCGAGTAATATAACAGAGTTCTATAAGCTTTCACATGTTTTTTTTCCCATGGCTGACGTGACTACAATACCCACAATTTCGCAACACCGTGTTCTTGAAAATCAACCTCTTGTTCAGAAATTGCACTATGCCTCATTGAGAAAAACCTAGTGTCTAATATCCTCCAACAAATAGTTTTCGGTCAATGAAATGATTGTGTATGGGCCCCACTAGTGGAAAATCGGTGCCACATATCCAATGCAACCGACGGTTCATCCATCTGAGTCTCGGTTTGAGTTTTATTATGAGTTGCAACTCACCTCCTCAAACCATTTAGGGACATGTCGACAATTTGGTCCAAGGGCATAAAATCCAAACCGAGCAACATGAAAAAGTTCCGTAAGCTCCCTCATGGTTGTTTTTCCAAGGCCCATGTAACTACACTACCCACAATTTCCTAGCACAATTTTCTTGAAAATCGACCTCTCATTCAGAAATTACAATATGCCTCATTGAGAAAAACCCTAGTGCCAAAGATCCTCCAAAATATGGTTTTTAAGTTAACGAAAAGACAACGGATGGGCCCAAATCGCTAAAAACCGGTGCCCCTGATCCAATACAACCGAAAGTTTGTACATTTGAGTCCTGATTTGAGTTTTATCACGAGTTACAACTCATCTCCTCAAGCCATTAAAGGACATGGAAAGGCACGACAAGGCAATGTCATGGTATAGGTCTAAGTATAGGTATGGAAATGCAAGCAAAGGAAAAGAAAGGCAAGGCAAGACATGACATGACAAGGCTAAGCAAAGCTAGGCATGGCAAGGCAAGGCAAGGTCTAGGTCTAGGTAAATCCTATTAATTATGATAATACATGTTTCACAACTATGAAAATACCTTAGATATATGAATAAAGAGAACCTATGTTATCATATTGAAATTCTCATGCAAGTATTTTTATCTAAGATAGATGGGATAACAAGTTGTAAAATTACATGCTTAATGAATCCTTTGATTGTAATTTTTACGTATTTAAGTTGTTCATTTAGTACAAGCATTATTTTTTTTAGGAAAAAAATAAGGTATGATACATGAATGGATTTTTTTTTTTACTGAATTAACTTGATAACAAATTCTCTCTAACGATGAAAATAACTATATTTTTACAAACAATGGCAATGACAAGGAAAGGCAATGAAAGACAAGGCATGACTTGGCAAGCCAAGGCATGGCATGGTTTGGAAAGGCAAGGGATGGAAAGGAAAGGCATGACAAGTGAAATAAATCCAAGGCAAGGCATGCCATGGCATGGAAAGGAAAGGAAATTCATGGCATGACATGCCATGGCATGACAAGGCAAGAAATGGCAAGGTAAGGCATGGCATGGAATGGAAAGGCAAGGCATGGAAAGGCATGGCATGGAAAGTTAAGGCATGACATGACATGACAAGGCAAGGCATGGCATGGAAAGACATGACAAGGGAAGGCGTGGCATGGAAAGGAAAGACATGGAAAATCATGGCATGGCATGACAAGGCAAGGCATGTCATGGCAAGGCAAGGCATGACATGGAATGGAAAGGCAAGGCATGACATGGAATGACATTTAAAGGAATGGCATGAAATGGCATGGAAAGGAAAGGCATGGCATGACATGGAAAGGAAATGAAAGACATGACATGGCAAGGAAAGGCATGGAATTTCATGGCAAGTTATGGCATGAAATGGCAAGGCAAGGCATGCCATGGAATGGAAAGGCATGGAAAGTGAAGGCAAGACAAGGCATGGCAAGGGAAGGAAAAGCATGGCAAGGCAATGCATGGCGAGGCAAGGAAAGACATGGCATGACATGGCATGGAAAGGTAAGGCAAGGCATGTCATGGAAAGGCAAGGCATGACATGGCATGGCAAGGCAAGGCATGGATTGACAAGACAAGGCAAGGCAAGGTCTAGGTCTAGGTCATTGATTTACCTAGTAAGTGCTCTTTCTAAGTCGTTGATAGTTATTTCTTGAATGTATTAAATAAATGTTTTATCAAAGTGGTGATATTGCATGTTATCTTGTATTCTTCTTGAATTAACCTTGTCTTGAAACCCTCAATTTCGTGGTTAGATTATGACTTACCCTCGATTTCCATCCTTGTTATCTTGATCTCTAGGGTTTGGTTGTCATATTTCACCCTTAGAATACACCTTGACACCTTTTATTACATTTCTTTCATATTTTCAATGCTTTAGGGATTTATGTCTTGAATATTCTAGGGTTGTTATGTGTCATCTATTTCAACACACATTTGTTATATAAACCCTATTTTAGGGTTTCATTTTCAGCCCCCTTTCATTTAATGATTGCTTGTTTTAAGGGCTGTTATATTTTTACTGTTGTAACTTAGTTAATATCATTTATTGTCTTGGTGAGGCATGGCAATGGCAAAGAAATGACATGGAATGGATTGGTAAGGCATATCATTGGCATGGAATGGCATGGAAAGGCATGACAATGACATGGCATGGAAATGGGATGCAAGGCATGAAAAGGAAAGGCAGGGCAAGGTAAGGCATGGTATGGAAAGGAATGGCATGGCATGGCATCGAATGGGAAGGAAAGACATGGAATGGCAAGGAAAGACATAGAATGGGATGGAAAGGAAAGGAATGACATGGAAAGATAAGTGAAGGAAATTCCAAGCCATGCATTACCTTGCCATACCATGCCATGCCTTGCTTTCCCATGCCATGACTTGTCTCGCCTTCAATTTCCATGCCATGCCATGTCATGCCTTGCCTTGCCTTGAATTTCCATGATATGTCATGCCTTTTCATTCCTTGACAAGACATGGCTTGGCAAGGCATGGCAAGGAAACAAAATGCATGTCAAGGAAATGAAACCCATGGAATGGAAAGGCATGGCATGACATGACAAGGAAAGGCAAGGAAAGGCAAGGCATGGTATGGAAAGTGAAGGCAAATAAATTCATGGCATGTGAAGGCATGGAATGGGAAGGAAAGGCAAGGCAAGGCATGGCATGGAAAGACAAGGCATGGCAAGGAAATACTTGGAATTTCATGGAAAGGTAAGGCATGGCTTGGAATTTCCTTCACTTGTCTTTCCATGCCTTTCCATGCCATGCCTTGCCTTGAATTTCCATGCCATTCCATTCCATGCATTTCCTTGCCTTTCCATTCCATGCCATGCATTTCCTTGCCACTCCTTGGCAAGGTAAGGAAATGCATGGCATGCCATGGCAAGGCAAGGCAATACATGACATGGTATGACAAGGCAAGGCATGGAAAGGAAAGGAAAGGCATGACATGACATGGAAAGGCAAGGAAAAGCATGTCATGGCATGGAAAGGAAAGGCAAAGACATGTCATGGAAAGGCAAGACATGGATTAGTAAGACAAGGCAAGGCAAGGTCTAGGTCTAGGTCATTGATTTACCTAGTAAGTGATCTTTCTAAGTCGTTGATGGTTATTTATTGAATGTATTAAATAATTTTTTTATCAAAGTGGTGATATTGCATGTTATCTTGTAGTCTTATTGAATTCACCTTGTCTTGAAACCCTCAATTTCATGGTTAGATTATAACTTACCTTTGATTTCTAGCCTTGTTAGCTTGATGTCTAGGGTTTAGTTTTCATCTTTCACCCTTAGAATACACCTTGACACCTTTTATTACATTTTTGTCATATTTTTTAACCCTTTAGGGATTGATGTGATGCAGGAGCATCGATCCACCTCAGCACACACCAGTCAATTAGCACGTATGGTGCACATTCAAGAAAGGGAGAGGCGTCGCCCTCTCATTTTTCCTTGAGAATAAAAAATGTGATCTAGGCATTTAATGATGACAAGCTGGAAGAGCCAAGTTTTTCCTTTTCAAAAGCTGGAGATAAGGTCTCCATTAAGTGGTTGACGACAGGAGGGATCTACATCCGATTTGGAGCAGATTTCCATCATTGTAATTTTCCCATTAGACATGCATCTTGAATGGTGATTTGACACCACTAGTTTAGCTTGCGAGGGAAGCTCGTCGAGCCCCTCTTGTATAAATATTTTTAATTGTTGCAAAGTAGAGGTTGGTTTATGTTGGAATGCAGGGGGGTTGTAGGAGGTTAAATAAGATAGAGTTAGCTAGGAGAGAAACACAGAGAGCCGAGACTCAATTGTAGCTTAGACTCCACTATTGTAATTTGACATTCTACCATTAATAGAAAATGATAGTTTTTCCTATTTTCAAATTCTGTGTAATGGATGTTGTGTTATGAATGTCATTTACATGCGTTTGAATTATAGATGAATGTTAGAAATCATCTACAGGGGTAGAAATACGGTTTTCTATCTGCGAGTGCGTTGGATTAGGTTTGGATCTCTAGGCTAAGTGCAAGGAGTGCACGACAGAGAGAGGAAACTCTGTGAGCCGACGCAAGGAGTACATGTCTGAACTCGGTGGAGTCAGAAGAGAGACTACCAGGAGGGCATACCAGGTTAGTTCACAGACTCAGGAGAAAATTTCAAGGTGGTTAAGTTCCTTGGAAAGAAAGACTGTGTAGGAGGAAGCACAACTCAGAGTTACTGAACACTTTGAAACACTCTACCAGCAGGGCATAGAGCAAGTACGATAGCGTACAAGAGAAACACTGTTAGAAGTGTTGGAATCCTTAAGAGAATCCCAGAATTACTGAACATTCTGAGGAAGGAAGGCTTTGCAAGAGTGCATCGACAAAGGAAAGGAGATGCCTTAAACTCTTCTGTAAGCTAAGGGAGAAGTCATTGAAGAACAAAGCTGAGCGCAAGGAGTGTGCCAAAGATACTGTAAGTCCATCTTACAAGATCATGAGGAAGAGAATGAAACTTCCAGGAGGGCACGAGGAATTTCACAAAGGAATGGTGAAATTTGAAGGTTTTCAAGCCGAGAAAAGTCGCAGAAGAGTCTGTGTAGAACTCTGCAAGGAGTGAAAAATGAGATCAAGAATAGCGTAAGTCTTGAAAGAAAGAATTGCGCTAAGTGTGCAAAAAGGGTCGAGGACTTGCTGAAGTCCTGAAGACAGTGAAATTGTCCATCGTCGGGGGAGACAGGTAGCAGAAGTTTGGGAGAAGGAACTTTGGGAGGTTTGTCGGATGACAATAGAGATCTTCGCGAAGTCGCGAGGTGCGAAGTGATTTTGGACTGTTTGATCTAGAAGACACGTGGCATATATCCATGCAGTTCAGAGGAAGAACACTTTGAGAAACGTTAAGAAGAGAATACCTGAAGAGCTGAGAGCCAAAGTAATCTTGGTTGTCCATTGGGATAGGCCACATGGAGTTGGGATCGACACTTCGTTGATTCACAAGTGGGGAAGGACAAAGTCAGGAAAAGGAAGTACTCGTGAAATTCAAACTCATGAATTGATCATAGTCGTTGGTCGTGAGAGGAACGTGGACCGTAGATCTGGTCCCAAAGAATTCATCAATTCAAGAATCGGGAAAAGGGGGAGTAGGCAGCTCACGAAATCTCTAAAGTATGAAGGCGCAAAGGGAGATGGCGCACGGTCGAAGTCCGTGGTCATATCAAGGAGGAATCATAGCACAAAGAGCTATCATCTGTTGACATTAAGAAGGAGATGGTTTTTGGGTGCCACATAATCTGCACCGAGGAGGTAAAGGGCATGTGTCAAGTTAATCGGTTCCATCAGGAGCCCGACGAACCATTCAGTTCAGTGACTTGAATGATCCTAGACCAGGAGGTCGAGCAATCCCAAAATTTCGGAGGGAAGGTTGTAGGGTTCTGTGCCAGAAGTGGTATCAGAGCTGAATTTTGTCTATAGATCGTAGGCAAAAGAGATATCAGAGCTAGTTCATAATTGATTTATGTAGGCAAGGGAGACATAGTGAGATATTCTATTGAAGTTGTTGCAAGGCATGCAACAGATGGTAAACAACCAAGTGGGTTGTAGGTGAAGCAAGATGGCCATTGGAAGTCATGAACACGGTCAATGGAGAGTCTACCTGCAGAAAAGAAAAGCGGAGATGGACAAGGTGCTTAGTGAAATTAGAGCACAGATGGAGAAGCTAGCATTCAAAATGCATCAGGAAGCAAAGGTGCACTCGAGGTACGAATGGAATTTGAAGAGGAAAAATAAATGGCCCGTTCAAATTTTGTTGGCCAGAGGGTAGCACCAGGTGTTAAAAAGATGGATGAGGTATGCTAAAAATATCAGTGACGAGGGAAAGAGATATGGCAAGGGTCCTGTAGGCTACCAGGTGGGCAATTAGAAGGGACCAGTGGATCTCATAAGCTGCTAGGTGGGCAGAGGAGACATCCCAATTTTCCAGGTGGGCAAGGGGGAAGAAATGAGGTTAGATGAGAGTTCACATCAGAGGGTGTTGACATATGAAGAGGAGGCAGAAGAAAGACCTCGCTCAGAGGAAGATTCATGTGGAACTGTGAACCGTGTGAATGAAGATGATGAGAAGTTGAAAACTTCCACCATTGAAGAGAAGGATCATATGAATGTTATGATCATTGGAGGAGTCAAGATATTCCTACCAAGTGACTGAGGAGAGGCTAGAATAGATGTTGCAGATGTGACAGAAGGAAAACAAAATGAGACTATCATGGGGGAGAAGGAACAAATACTGATGTCTTTCCCCACAGAAGGAGAACACCCGGTTGAGTTGCTCACTCGGTGGGAATTGGAGTTAAAGGAACTCGAGGTTTGGTTAGACAGTCAGGAACCAGGAGGTGGCTTCCATAATATAGCCATGCTAGAGGAGACATACCAACATGAGGAGTAATTGGTGGAAGTTGGAGTGGAACTAACCGAAGAACTGATAGGAGTCAATATGTCATAAGAGGAAGCTGAGAAAAAGCCCAGTAATGAGAAGACTATAGGAGTGGATATTGTAGCAGAGTGGCAAGCTAATACCACAAGAGGTGAAGAAGACAACTTGGGAGATTAGTGTGATTTATCCATGGTCAGGGAATAAGTGCAACGAACTAGTCTGCAACAGGAGAGCTAGCTGATGGAGCAGTTGGACGAGGTGGTCGAGGGGATAAGGAAGTTGATGTTAGGGTAGACAAAGGAAGTGGTCAAAAATAAATATCTAGACATAAGGAAGCCTGCACGAGCAACATGGAAGATGCAAGAACAACAATAGCGAAGTAGAGAAGCCAAAAGATATCTCCAGGAGAAAGTTTGGGATCCAAGAGGATTTCAGCCACAATGGAAATCTCATGAGAAAGAGCTCATGATTTTTGTAGCCAGGGAGTATGATGCAAGAGCATCGCTCCACCTTAGCACGTTCCAGTCAATTAGCGCGCATGGTGCACATTCAAGAAAGGGAGAGGCGTCACCCTCTCATTTTTCCTTGAGATTAGAAAACGTGATCCAGGCATTTAATGATGAAAAGATGGAAGAGCCAAGTTGTGCCTTCGCACAAACTCAAGACAAGTTCGTCATTAAGTGGTTGATGACATGAGGGATCTGCATCTGATTTGGAGTGGATTTCCATCATTGTAATTTTCCCATTAGATAGGCGTCTTGAATGGTGATTTGACACCGCTAGTTTATCTTGCGAGGGAAGCTCGTTGAGCCCCTCTTGTATATATCTTTTTAATTGTTGCAAAGTAGAGGTTGGGTTGTGTTGGAATGTAGGGGGAGTTGTAGGAAGTTAGCTAAGATATAGTTATCCAGGAGAGAAACAAAGAGAGTCGAGACTTAGTTGTAGCTCGGACTCCACTATTGTAATTTGACATTCTACCATTAATAGAAAATGACTGTTTTTCCTATTTTCAAATTCTGTGTAATGGATGTTGTGTTATGAATGTCATTTACATGCGTTTGAAATGTAGATGAATGTTAGAAATCGTTCGCAGGGGTAGAAATACAGTTTTCTATCCACGAGTGCATTGGATTAGGTCTGGGTCTCTAGGCTAAGTGAAAGGAGTGCGCGACAGAGAGAGGAAACTCTGTGAGCCAATGCAAGGAGTGTGTGTCTGAACTCGGTGGATTCAGAAGAGAGGCTACCAGGAGGGCATACCAGGTTAATTCACAAAATTAGGAGGAAATTTGAAGGTGGTTAAGTGCCTTGGAAAGAAAGATTGTGTAGGAGGAAGCACAACTCAGAGTTAATGAACACTCTGAAACACTCTGCAAGGAGGGAATAGAGAAAGTACGAGAGAGTACAAGAGAAACATTGTTAGAAGTGTTGGAATCCTTAAGAGAATCCTAGAATTACTGAACATTCTGAGGAAGGAAGGCTTTGCAAGAGTGCATTGACAAAGGAAAGGAGATGCCTTAAACTCTTCCATAAGCTAAGGGAGAAGTCGTCAAAGAACGGAGCTAAGCACAAGGAGTGCACCAAAGATACTGTAATTCCATCTTACAAGCTCAAGAGGAAGAGCATGAAACTACCAGGAGGGCATTAGGAAGTTCAGGGAGGAACGATGAACTTTGAAGGTTTTCAAGCCAAGAAAAGTCACATAAGAGTCTGTAAAAAACCCTGAAAGGAGTGAAGAAGGAGTTCAAGAATATCCTAAGTCTCGAAAGAAATAATTTGTGCTAAGTGTGAAAAAAGGGTCGAGGTCTCGCCGAAGTCCCGAAGATAGTGAAATTGTCCATCGTCGGGGGAGATAGGTGGCATAAGTTCAAGAGCAGGAACTTCGAGAGGTTTGTCGGGTGAAAACAAAGATCTTCACAAAGTCCCGAGGTGTTAAGTGATTATGGACCGTTGGATCTAGAAGACATGTGGAAAAGATCCACGCAGTTTGGAGGAAGAACCCTTCGAGAAAATTCAAGAGGAGAATACTCGAAGAGCTGAGAGCCGAAGTAATATTGGCCATCCATTGGGATAGGACACGTGGAGTTGGGATCAACACTTCACTGATTTGCAAGTCGGGAACAATAAATTTGGGAGAAGGAAGTAATCACGAAGTCCGAACTCGCGAATTGATCACAACCGTTGGTCGTGAGAGGAACGTGGACCGCAGATATGGTCCTAGAGAATTCACCGATTCGACAATCGGGAAAAGGGGAGTAAGCAACTCACAAAATCTCTGAAGTACATAGGCACGAAGGGAGATGGACCATGGTCGAAGTCCATGGTCATATCAAGGAGGAAGCCTAGCATCGAGAGCTATCATCTATCGACGTTAAGAAGGAGAGGGTCCGCGCACATAATCTGTACCGAGGAGGTAAAGGGCTTATGTCAAGTTAATCGGTTCCATCAGGAGCCCGACGAACCATTAGGTTCAGTGACTTGAACGATCCTAGACCGGGAGGTCGAGCAACCCTGAAATTTTGGAGGGAAGGATGTAGGGGTCTGTGCCATGATGTCTTGAATATTCTATGGTTCTTATGTGCCATCTAGCATTTCAACAAGCATTTGTTATCTAAACCCTAATTTAGGCTTGGATTTTTCAGCCTCCTTTCATTTAATGATTACTTTTTTTAATGGTTGTTATATTTTTCATGTTTCAACTTAGTTAATATCATTTATTGGATTGGCGAGGCATGGAAATGGCATGGTAATGATATTCCGTGTCATGAATTGATAAGGCATAGAATTGTCATACCATGGCAAGGCATGGAAATGGCATGGAAATGGCATGGAATAGCAATGACATGGAATAGCAATGACATGGCATGGAATGCAAATGGAAAGGCATGAAAATGGCATGGAAATGGGATGAAATGGCATGGGATGACAAGGCATGGTAATGTGATGACATGTCATGGCTTGGAAAGGCATGGAAATGACATGGCATGGAAAGGCATGGAAATGTAGTGGCAATGACATGGCATGGAAAGGCAAGGCATGACATGGCAAGGGAAGACAAGGCATGGCATGGCTTGGCAAGGCATGTAAACTTTTTAACCTACACTTAAAATGTCATAAACACTTCATTGGATGGAAAGGAACTTTGTGATATAAATTTAAGTCACATGTCCCTAGAAATATTTTTTTTTTAGTTCTTGGGATGAGAAAGGTTTCCTTTTTTGTTATTCTTTTTTCATTGCAATCCAAATTTTGATTTGACTTTTTCCTTGCATAATGTTATGGAAAGTTATATTTATTGTTGTATAGGTTAAAATAGGAAGCTACATGACAAGACATGGGAAGTCACATGGAAATTATGGGCTTGGCAAGGCATGGTTGTCACACATCCAAAATACACATAATTTATTTATTTATTTTTTATCTCGTTTAATTTCTCTAAATTCGTACATGGAAGGCAATTCACATAATATATTTAAATATCCTATGGGTCCATAGTCTTCATACTATGTTGTTGTGTTATTTTCGCTAACAAGGATACAACTTGTCAATAACAAAGCCTAAAGTAAAGTAACCACATTATTAACACTTGATTACTTAAGCTAGGAGGTGTTTTTAATATTTGGCAATAATCCATCGAGTTCTATAGTAAGTAATCGTATCCTTTTATAATCCCAAATCTCAAGTTCGCATTTTAAATATTAGTTTTTATGGGTAATTCATATATATAAACCTTGGTAATTATTTAAAGTCTCTATATAGATAATGGTCCTCGTAATCCTAGCCCCTAGAGTAAACACTTGTCTCGTTTCAAATTTAATATGCCTATGACATACCAACACTAACTCTTCCTATGTACAATTCACTTATGAAAATTTTAATTACTATCAAAATTTCAAATGCGAACATGAATGCATTTGAAATGGCAAGTTCGCATTCAAAATATCAAGATAGCATAGAAAAACCTCAGAATAAGTACTCAACGCCNATTAGTTTTTATGGGTAATTCATATATATAAACCTTGGTAATTATTTAAAGTCTCTATATAGATAATGGTCCTCGTAATCCTAGCCCCTAGAGTAAACACTTGTCTCGTTTCAAATTTAATATGCCTATGACATACCAACACTTACTCTTCCTATGTACAATTCACTTATGAAAATTTTAATTACTATCAAAATTTCAAATGCGAACTTGAATGCATTTGAAATGGCAAGTTCGCATTCAAAATATCAAGATAGCATAGAAAAACCTCAGAATAAGTACTCAACGCCTTCTTAATTACAAATAAGTAGTTATTATGAGTAGTTATTATGTTATCTTAATTACTATCAAGATTTCAAAAGGGAACTTCAGGTTTGGGGTTATAACAAGATACAATTACTTACTATAGAACTTGATGGATTATTGCCAAAGATTAAAAACACCTCCTAACTTAAGTAATCAAGTGTTAATAATGTGGGTACTTTACTTTAGGATTTGTTATTGACAATTTGTATCCTTGTTAGCGAAAATAACACAACAACATAATATGAAGACTATGGACCCATAGGGTATTTAAATATAGTATGTGAATTGTCTTCCATGTGCGAATTTAGAGAAATTAAACTAGATAAAAAAAATAAAAATTTTATGAGTGTATTTTGGATGTGTGACAACCATGCCATGCCATTGCCATGCCTTGCCAAGACTAAAGTAAAGTACCCACATTATTAACACTTGGTTACTTAAGTTAGGAGGTGTTTTTAATCTTTGGAAATAATCCATTGAGTTCTATAGTAAGTAATCATATCTTGTTATAACCCCAAATTTGAAGTTTGCATTTGAAATCTTAGTTTTTATGGGTAATTCATATATATAAACCTTGGTAATTATTTAAAGTCTCTATATAGACAATGGTCCTCGTAACCCTAGCCCCTAGAGTAAACACTTGTCTCGTTTAAAATTTAATATGCCTATGACATACCAACACTAACACTTCCTATGTACAATTCACTTATGAAGATTTTAATTATTATCAATATTTCAAATGCGAACTTGAATGCATTTGAAATGGCAAGTTCGCATTTGAAATATCAAGATAACATAGAAAAAAATCAAAATACGTAATCAACACCTTCTTAATTACAAATAAGTACTCAAGTTCACATTTCTTTCTACCCTGAATGCATTCTCCAATGATTTGGGTTCCCAAAGGAGAACCTCATGTTGAATGTTATCCTTTAAAGTTCCTATGAATACATCAATCAGGTGCTCATACAGAATATACATTACCTTTATATTCAATCTTTGGAAGTTCTCAATGTACTATGAAACTGAACCCTTTTTCTTGAGATTTATCAATTGGCTAAAGAAGGTATTGCTCCTTGTATCCTCATAGTGTGCTATCATTTGTTCTGTGAAAATTGTCCAAGTGAGGAGTGATTTGCGAGAACAAAGCCATCAATACCACACAAATTGATTGGGTTCTAAATATAAAGAATCAATTTGTACCTTTTGTGTATGTGGCACATCATGTATATGAAATATTTTCTCTATCTGAAATATCCATGTGATTGGATCCTTTCCATCAAACTTCCTCATATCGATCTTAGGAAAGTGGTTGGTCTTCAACCCAAAGTTGGAGTTTCTCCATTCTTGATTCATATTCCTTCTGTCCACATCATGAATTTCATGGGATATGTTAGCACTGAGAATCACCCTCAGATTGCAAGAGGGTAAGCCCAATACCCATCAAAAGGTTTGTAAATATAAATTAATTATTAAAGGTCAGATGGACAAAGCTCAACATAAGAATTTTTTAACATAGAAGTCTGGGCTAGCATGCATAAGAAAATGAGGTTTTTATTAACTTCAGTCAGTGGTTTAAGGATAAAGATTAATAGAAGGAAGAATTAGTGAGCAAGGTGGATAGGTCTTCTATAAGCATCAGGCCTTCAAGCAACTAGGAGAATAAAAACTCATTCACAAGAACTTCTTGAACTTAAAGTTTAAAAAACTGAAAAACATTCATAGCAGCTTTATAATCAAACCTCCATTATAACACAACCACAACATCTCATATGGATAATCCAATCATGAGCATTTCAGAATAAGAAGAAACAAGATGATGAAAAGAAATTGACTTCCATTAATGAAAATGTATCAAGTCTCATACATAACTAGAGAACAACTCTGTTTAATCAAAATATTACAAAAATGGATCCTTTCTCAACCATCTGACCTCTCATATCATTCATCTGATGTATTTATAATCAAAATAGTAGACAACAACTAGGGGTGTGATTTGGCCTTCCTATCCTAGGATTCTCCACAAAAAGCTACAAGTCTAACATTTGTACCACCATATCTAACAAACTGCTAAAATCAAGGAGCATGTTGGAAACCACTCTAACAAAAAATGAATGACATGTCTTGCTGCTTGGGCACATCTTCTCCAGTGCCATGCATCCTCCAATAACTAATATGCATATTACGTAGCGCCCCTTTGAAAAGATTCTCTACAGATTCTGTAGCGCCCTTCTTCTTGTTTTCTCTGTGATAGACTGGTCGCAATCTGCTAACGTTCTGCTTCTCATCGTGACATTCCTTTGATTATTTGACTTAATGCCCAATTTTTTTACCACGCACCACTCTCGAACTAGACCCTATATAAGCACATGATTTCAGAAGTTGTCGAGGGTGGTTTGGATCAACACCGCTCCGACCCCCGAAATCCACCACCAACTGCCACATACCTCTCTAGCTATACCATGGTTTTGATTTAAGGACTGCTCTAGGATTTTAACGTTCAAGCATGTTTTGTCCCCTAAATGAAGTGTGGTTGTTGATCTTGTTGCAATTTGTGATCTGGGTAACCCTGCTATTTTAGCACCCTTGCTAAAATTTATCCATCCGCCAACTCCAGGATCCTTTTAACCATGTTTAGAGATGACACCAATTTTGGTGTTCAGGAACTTTGGATGTTGCATTTTGTGATCATGGTTGTTTCATGTGCAAAAAAAGGACTTGGATGACCTACTGTGAGCTCAATCAATGGAAAACAAGATGACCAGTAATTCGAACTAATCACGATATGTGTTTATCCTTCAAGAAAGACGTAATTTTTTTTCCAAAGAATCAGTCAAGCAAGACAATAAGGAAAAATAGGTCATTGAACAAAAGGGAAACCAACTTTATCAACCAGAAGAGGAAAAAAATCTAGGAAGGTATGCTGAAAAGAGAGAGATGAGGAAGAGGTGTAGACTTATATCTTAACAACAACTACATATGACCCATGACAACTTCATGTGATAACATTGGATCCATAGGGGATGGCATGCTCCCTGTGAGATGCCAAGAACAAGCAACTTTAGTGTCTTATCCTAGGGCTATGGGGTCACTTATTCAAATACAAATAAAAATAAAAGAAAAAGTGATATTTACAATGAATGGAAAGCCAATCATGGCTTAAGAAAAATATTTTTTCAGAAAGTGCCCATTGACAGGGCCATCAAAAACTTCAAAATCCTCCAAGTTCTGCAATTTATAAGTGTTATTTGAAAATACCTCATAAATCTTGAAAGGACCAATCCACAAGGATTCGAATTAACATGTTTTCCTTTGTCTTGCTTGGTTGCATCCCACTTGAGCACTAGATATCCTAGCTGAAAATATTCTTTGCTTACCTTCTTGTCAAAGGCTTGCTTGATCTTCTGTTGATGGTCTTGTGCTTTTTCAAGTAGTTGCTCCCTAGTCTGTTGTACTTCTATTAGTTTTTGTGTCCTCCTAACCATATCATCAGGTTCTCCTTAGTATTCCTGGAGGAATTTTTCCATAGGCAAGGAAAGATGAGTAGGAAAGATAGCCTCAACTCCATATAAAGGATGAAAAGGGAAAACACCAAGTGACCTCTTTGTTGTAACTCTATCAACCCATAATGCAAATTTCAACTTTGATTCCCATGCTTTCTTGTTGTCTTCTAACAATTTTTTGATGATCTTTATGAGGCTCTTGTTAGAGGACTCTGCCAAACCATTTCCTTGGGGGTAGTAAGGAGTAGAATGGACTAATGTAATCCCATACTATTCACAAAACTTGATCAATGGTTCAGCTTTGAAGGAGGCAACATTGTCAGTAATAATCCTGCTTGGACAACCAAATCTTGACATGATATCCTCAAGAAAACTAATGATTACCTTGTGAGAGGTATTCCTTGTAGGAATGGCTTCTATCCACTTGGTGAAGTAATCAGTGGCAGTCAAAATCCTCCTATGTTGACCATTGGAAGATGGATGGATTTCGCCAATGAAGTCAATACCCCATTGTTGAAAAGGTTCAGAAACCACCACAGGCTTCAAAGGCAAAGATTTGAGCTGCTACTTTCCAGAAAATTGTTGGCATTTGACACAAGCTCTAATATTTGTATAAACATCAGTAAAAAGGCTAGGCCAAAAATACCCATCTCTGAGGATCTTATAGGCCGTGGTTTTCCAAAAATGATGCCCCCCACATAAACTGTCATGAAAGTCAGTCATGGCCTTTTGGGCCTCATGTGGATCCATACATCTCAAAAGAACTCCTGGAGGATATTTCCAATACAAGACATGATCAATGAAAAAATATCTGATTTCTTTAAGATTCAAAGCTCTCACCTTGTTCTTGTCCAAACCATCATGAGACTACAACTTCTGCATAAAATATATGATGTCTTTATACCAAGTGAATTCTTCCAAATTTGGGCTGATATGGGAGCTTTTATCAGCAAAATCAGCTTGTTGATTTTATGAGTTTATGTTCATGAAATTAACCCCTAAAGCTTTGCAATTTGATTCAACCAGCAACCTGGTTGAACCTTGGCCTTTCAATAATTTAGTGGGTTTCATTTCAAGGTCAAATTCCATAATTTTAGCAATCGATTTGCTCCTCTTCCCATCTATATCAGGTTGGATAAGTATCTCTTTCATTGAGGCTGAAGAGACATATGCAATGATTTTTGAATGAAAAACATGTATTTTGAAATACTTGAGGGATTTTACAAAAGCATAAGCCTTCTTTTCCATGATATCATATCTCATTTCTGCATCCCTCAATGCTCTTCTGAAAAAATAAATGGGCTTCTCTAACTCTTCTGCATTTTTCTGCAACAAAATAGTAGCCAATGTGTCAAATGAGGCAAAGGAAAATATCA
>SNQJ01S0013042.1:143919-157227 GCA_010110895.2 Picea sitchensis | reverse complement strand
TAATTTCTCTAAATTCATATATGGAAGGTAGTTCACATACTATATTTAAATGCCCTGTGGATCCATAGTCTTCGTACTATGTTGTTGTGTTATTTTCTCTAACAAGGATACAACTTGTCATAACAAAGCCTAAAGTAAAGTACCCACATTATTAACACTTGATTACTTAAGTTAGGAGGTGTTTTTAATCTTGGGCAATAATCCATCGAGTTCTATAGTAAGTAATTGTATCTTGTTATAACCCCAAATCTCAAGTTCGCATTTTAAATCTTAGTTTTTATGGGTAATTCATATATATATAAACATTGATAATTATTTAAAGTCTCTATATAGACAATGGTCCTCGTAAGACTAGCCCCTAGAGTAAACACTTGTCTCGTTTCAAATTTAATATGCCTATGACATACCAACACTGACTCTTCCTACGTACAATTCACTTATGAAGATTTTAATTACTATACACCATTTTCGAAGTAACTCTTTAATTATCTTCCTCGTATATAATGTAGCTTCCTTCCGTTTCGTTTTACCAAGACTGATG
Organism: Picea sitchensis; assembly: GCA_010110895.2. Lineage (NCBI taxonomy): Eukaryota > Viridiplantae > Streptophyta > Pinopsida > Pinales > Pinaceae > Picea > Picea sitchensis. The sequence continues at coordinate 156,686 of SNQJ01S0013042.1, read as the reverse complement.
GGAGTTGGTCTTGTCTGCATATATTTCTGGCTATGGCGTGACACATCCAAGGAATTTAATCAATCAATGGTAAGTGCCAAAAAATCCTTTTCTCTGTTATTCTTTACACTTCGTAATAATTTTTACAACGGGCCTATCCAAAAGTTGTTAGAATTTAAATAACAAAGGTTTAAATTCTATATTTGACATGTGTCCTGGTCTGGCGTAACGTCTTCCTCATTCTCGGAATCATGCCTCATTTGCCTCACTCAACAACCTCTAATGTTAAATACATGTTTCAACTATGGGTTTACATCTGTGTTGTTCCTGGCATGCCTTACTATCATTTCAAAGCTTAACGCTTAGGAGGAAATATATAGATATAGATATAGATATAGATATAGGTTTCAGTGTATTACTATATCAAATTTTTTATCACAAACTTTTAGTATCTCTTTGTAACAGAGTCGTGAGACTTTATGTTAACTCGACAATATTATTTTAAAATATTTCGTTACTGTATGAGCTATAATAAAGGCTTTGTTCCTTTGTTTTTTATATTATAAACATAACTGTCTTATTCCTTTGTTTTGGCATCATACACAATGATGTTTTGTTCTTTCATTTTTGTGTTATACACAAAAATGTTTTATTGATCTATTTTGACATCATAAATAGCAATGTTTTATTCCTTTGTTTTTTTTTATCACACAAAATTGTCCTGTCTCTCTATTTCACTATAATTATGTTCACCTCTGTATTGGAATTAGCAATGTAATTTGTGTTAGTTTCTAAAGGAAAAACGTACTGATAGTTATCGATGACAAATTCTCTTTTTTTAACAACAATGTATCTATTGTGGATTTATAAATTTGATAGCTATCTATACGATCTTTTCTTGTTCCTTTATTTTGATGGTTGTCAACGACTCTGTAGCTCGACGATGTTCTTTTGATTTATCTAGAATGATTACTATGTAACTTATGCACTATCGAAAATTCAATAGATGTTTGTACATTTTGTGTATGCTTGATGATGCACTCATTTAAGTTGTTTGGGTTTCAACACGTGTTATTTTGCATACAGTGTAACATCTAGTATCATATAAAAGATACACAACATTTTTGTATTAAATGTCAACACTAAAAACCCAATTTAAAATCATACTATCTAAAACAAAAATCACGTTTCTATTTCTTTTCCTCAACATATTGATAAGATCTAACAAAATAATAAAAGAGAATGGAACTTGTAATAATCTTGCAATCAAGAAATGGGGTAAAGATGATCTGAAGGTCGTCATTCCACCCAACCAAAATCTAGAACAAACAACTTACTTGCTCCGAATACCCCCGAGCCTAATTGCTGAACCACAAGGATGAAGACTCTATCCCTTTATTCCTCAAAACTTACTTCAAAAATTCACACATTTCATTCTCTAGTTTTTTTCCGAGTCATGCGAGCCTTCTGCGCAATTGATGTGAATTCTTTTTATTCACTTTCCTAGGACTTTTGGTCATTAATGAGCCACTTTCTCATCTCTCACTCATACTTGAGTTTGACCATTTTTCTAGGAAGATGCCTCCTGCATCACTTGAGTTCAACTCAAGATCTTTACCACTTGGGCTTTCATAGTCCGCCACTTGTCATTCCTCCTTGTGGGTCAACAATCACTCTTCAACGACTACCTTCAAATTGTTCTTCCCTTTTTTTATTAAATAATTATTCAAAATGTATTTACAAATGTATTGACCACCCTTGGTCAAACTTCAGTCAACAAAATTTAATAAATAAATATAGAAAAGTCTTTAATAATTTCAAAATTTGGGATATTACAATGGCAATGGCATGCAATGACATGGCTTGGCAAGGCATAACATGGGCATAGAAATGGCATGGCATGGAAAGGCATGGAAATGGAATGGAAATGACATGACATGGTAAGGCATGACAATGGCATGGCAATGACATGGAACTTAAATGACATGGAAAGGCATGGAAATGGCATGGCATGACAATGACACTGCATGGCAATGGCAAGGCATGGAAATGGGATGCGATGGCATGACATGACAAGGCATGGAAATGGAAAGACATGGAATGGATTGGCAAGGCATGGTAATGGGATGTCATGGAAATGGCGTGGAAATGGCATGGCATGGCATGTCATGGCAAGGCAAGGCATGCCAATGGGATGGATTGGAAAGCCACGAAAATGACATGGCATGACAAGGCATGAAAATGGAATGGCATGGAATTTCATGGAAAGGCAAGGCACATAAAATGTCATAAACACTTCATTGGATGGAAAGGAACTTTGTGATATAAATTTAAGTCATATGTCCCTAGAAAAATGTATTTTATTTCTTAGGATGAGAAAGGTTTCTTTTTTTGTTATTCTTATTTCATTGCAATCCACATTTTGATTTGAATTTTTCCTTTCATAATGTTATGGAAAGTTATATTTATTGTTGTATAGGTTAAAATGGGAAGCTACATGACAATGGCATGGCATGGCATGGCTTGGCAAGGCATGGAAATGGCAAGGCATGGCAATGGCTCGGAAATGGCATGGCATGGCAATGGAATGCCATGGCATGGATTGACAAGCTGGCATAGCATTGACATGTTAATGGCATGGCATGGAAATGAATAACATTGGCATGTCATGGCATGGCAATGGAAATTCATTGAAATGGCATGGTAATGGGATGAAATGGCATGGCATGACAAGGCATGGCATGGCTTAGCAAGGCATGTCAATGGCATGGCATGACAATGGTGTGGAAATGGCACAACATGGAAATGGAATACCATGGCATGAAAATGACATGGCAATGGCATGTCATGGAAAGGCATGTAAATGACATGGCATGAATAGGCTTGTGGGTTTGGGTTTGGGAGGGTCCTTTGTCTCCTTGTGTGATAGAACCCAAAAATTGGGTAGGAATGTGCAATAAAATCTCATAGATAGTGAAGGGAAAAGAATAATGGTTTCAAGTCTCCTTGGAGGAATTTTGGTATCATAGCATTACTTTATATGGTGGGGGTGGGTGGCATATAGGTGCATCCACTGTGGATGGATGCGATGGAAGAGGTGGTGCATATGGGTGGCTAGCATGTGAATCTATTGAGGATGCGTGCAATAAGAAAAATGTTGGGGGTCGACTACGATAGACCTCCATAGTCTATACAAGTGATTGCAACTCCATAGGCATGGATAAAGGTAATCCAAAAGAAAATCCTAGGTGCTCAGGGAGTGTAGTAGTACTATAAATAACAAATATGCCAACATACTGCATACATATACCAAATAGTAAAATTCAAAAAAATAAACACAAATTTTTTGAGAATTATACGATATTTAACTCTACACATGATACCTATGATGCAGGTGATTTTCCCATCCCAAATGGACATTCCCTGACATTGCCTAGACCCAAATCCTGTAGAAACACAAGAACATTAAAAATTTGAGGATGCCATAAAATAAAGAAATGACTATGGTGAATTTATCAAATGTGACACATACCTGTGTGTGGGGTGTGCCCAATGAGTAGGCCACCTCTACTGTTGCATCGGTGGTGGGGATATGAACTGATGCATCCATGGGTGCATAGGTTCTACTACTCAGACATAACAACTACAAAACAACATACAATAAAATATCGATATAAATACACATAATACAAAATAAATATATAACAATGAAGAACATAGAGAGGGTTAAGATACTAAACTCCTCCATGAAGCTATGTTGTTCGTTGGTCTCTATAGGCCCATAACATATCTTCCCACAACTCGAGCATCTGTGAGGCTCACATGGACGACTATTATATCCATGTGCCCTCTCCTCACTGTACTCTGCTGTGAATGTTGAAGCTCCAACCCCTCTATCAATGTCATTGACAGGCACCTCCTGTCGAGATAGTGCAATAAAGATACTGTGTTGCACTAGGCTATGAGTCAATGATGAAATGGCTAGTTGTACATGTTGCAAGATATCGCAACAGGAGGATGTTGGGTATGGGGGTCAAGCCTTCACCCAGGGGGATGAGGATCTAACATGGGATCACGTCTGACATGATCTCTTTCCTATGCGAACCCTCGACCCACCCTCTAGAGTCACCCATGTCAAAGTAGTTGACATGCTTACCCAAAATAAGGATGCTCAACCAATAATGTTATTAGAAATTATAAGGGCACTTCACTGTTATTGCATGGAGGTTTATCAAATACCATATACCAGCTATCCATCCAGATTTGACTAATCTGGGGATGGATGCACCAATCAATGAAGATGCATTTCTTGGTCAACGGTAGTTCTTGTCGATTTCTAGGATCCCTAAAAATAGACAATATTTGTTTTCTGAAATTCCCAAGTCTCTGACTTGATTTCTGTCCAAACCAGTGCTATAGTACTCATATATTCTTTCCCTATAATTAGAAATATAGGTCAATTTCCCTTAGGCACTTGCAATGTACTTCACAATGACATCCAAAGAAGTGGCCAAGGATACTCTGCTAGGCTCTCTAGTGTCCCTTAATTTTTCCTCAAGGGTTCTTAATATAACCAACCCCTCATCAATTTGAGTGTTTACATTCGGTGGTTGTGGTGGGTTGGGGTTTTATTGTCTTTGGTTTTCTTTTGGGGGTTTACATTATCTCTGTGTTCCATTTATTATATAGGTTGCAATTTAATAAGCCATGACATGTAAATTAGGTTGGTTTTTTAATTAAAATAAAATATAAAAAAAATCTTTAATTAAGATTCTTGGGAGAAAAAGGACTAAATTGGGAGAAAAATAAGAGAAATCAAACATACTTGGTTTGACTGGGACACGGTGGCAAGATCCTCACCTTGCTTCCATGCTCTAGCTCCTCTCTATTTTCTCAATGAGGGTAAAGATACGAGTGCGATTTGTGCAAATGAGGACAAATCACGCTCACGACCCTTTAAAAAATGTTTAGCACAGGAATGTGAACATGCACGTGTTCTTAGGAACGTGCATGTGTTCCTATCACTAAAACTACGTGGAAAGATGAGTGGAGGTTTGGGAACTTTCAAACCTATAGGGTTAGGAACATGTGCACGCTTCTGAGAACGCACACACATTCCTGCTAACCCCCTTGCCACTTTTTCGGCCACCAACTTCATGAACACACCCAAGGGTTTAATAATATATATATCACATATCATTACCAAGAGCCTTACATTTTGTTGATGGTTTGGAAAAGTTTAACTCTTTGTATATAGAGTCTTTTATTTTGTTTTTCAAAGCATTCTTTCTCATATCGTATGTACTCGATCCCTACAACTTGCATTTTGTTTGTAAATATATTAAGCTCTTACCTCATCTTTCTTATATCATATATACCTGAAACTTTGCCTAATCATAAAAAATGTGGGTTGATCGACCATAAAAAGGTAGGTTGATTGAAATTGTGTGGAGTAAGATCATGGATGAATGAATGAGGTGGTGTGGGTTGATTGAAATTGTATGGAGTAAGATCATTCATGGGAAAATGAATGAGGTGAGGCTTAAGCGATAAAAGGAAAAGGAGCAAGCATGAATCATTCAACGAGGTGATTGAAATTGTATGGATTAAGATCATGGGAAAATGAACGAGGTGAGGGTTAAGCGACAAAAAGAAAAGGAGAAAGAAGTGTGGGATTGATGATTTATAGAGTAAAATGGTATCATCAATAGAGCAATATGTTTTGAAATGTGGGGTACCTTGGAAAATCTTTGTCGGCTTGTAGCTATTGAAAAAAAATGTGGTCAACAATATATGCATACAATAAAATGGCATTCAAATGCATAAGGGTATCGAACTCAATAATTTAGAGAGACAACCCATCAAGGGAATTGAGTCTTCAAGCAATATGTTTTGAAATGTGGGGTACCTTGGAAAATCTTTGTCGGCTTGTAGCTATTGAACAAAAATGTGGTCAACAATATATGTATACAATAAAATGGCATTCAAATGCATAAGGGATAATGGATATGGAAAATAAACATTATCTCAGGTTTCCATGTCAACCTCGCAAAGTGACAATGTCATATATAACTTTGCTAGGAATCAATCGTTACATGCACATCATGAACATATTGAAACCACAACTTGTCACATATGCATTGTTAGCCATTCATTTGAAATTTAGACGATATTCCATCAAATCCAAAGATTCCCTAAACTATGGTGGAGACCCTAAGATGACATCAAGTTAGTGAGAGACCTAGGCTAAGGGTATCGAACTCAAGAATTTAGAGAGACAACCCATCAAGGGAATTGAGTCTTCAAGCAATATGTTTTGAAATGTGGGGTACCTTGGAAAATCTTTGTCGGCTTGTAGCTATTGAACAAAAATGTGGTCAACAATATATGCATACTGAATAATTGATAACTAAACTAGAGTCTTAATCAATTGATAAATAACAATACCTAGAATTTTCCAAAATATTGGAAGGATTAGAGCCATACTACGAGATGCATAAACCAATCATCATTTGACCACATATTCAAGTGCTAAGTTTGAGACACTTTATTCAAAGTCACTACATTATAACAACTAATATAGGCGATGCCTACCTTGCCAGTGCACTTGTAAGGTCTATATTAAAGATGCATAACCAAGCACTATAGAGATTTACTATGATCACAATATAAGACTTAAGAAACTAATAATGATAGGTTGTCAAATTCATCTAACCAATTGTATATTTACTAGTATATGCCAAATTCATCTAACCAATTATGTATTTACTAATAGATTCCTCAAAGATAACCCATCCATAATTGGTGTACTGAATGTAACTAATTTACATGCATGCAAGAGTGGGGTAGTTGGCTTGAGGCACTTACTCACATGAAATTTAAGTCTCACATGTGTAAATCCCGAGCTAATATGTTTTCATGTTTTACCATATCCTAACAACAACAAAGTAAGATTTCTGAAAAATTAGATAATACAACAAATTTACTTATCAAATAAATGCAATGATTCAAACGAGAAACATCAATACACTTTAGATTTATGGGATTTTAATGAAATACAAACAATAAAGTATATAAGAAGTAATGGCAAAAGAAACAATGATAATTTTAGACTAGTAAACAAATATGATATTCTCATGTACCCAATTTAGAGTTTTAGCCTCTGACCAAGTATCTATATTAAATAAATCTACTAAAATGTTAGTCCTCCAATATGTATGACTTAGAATTTTTGAATGTGTGGATGGATTAATGGAAAGAAGATAACAAGTGGGTTGAATAACAAGATTATAAACACAATGAAGCTAAGGATAAATATAGAGTGTTGATAAAATGGTTATGTTTCTCAGTGTTGCTAAAATGATTATGTTTCTCATATCATTAGAATTTTTATGATCCCGAGTGCTAAAATTAAGATTTTGTTAAGGTGTGGCGACCACTTATGTCATCCCTTGACAAGTTGCAAAGGTTGGCATAGTAGATGGAGGCTGACACCATTTATATACTCATGGTTAATATGTTTGAACTAAGAGATTGAGTAATGACCAATGAGAATATGGCTGGCATAGTAGATGGAGGTTGACACCATTTATATACTCATGGTTAATATGTTTGAACTAAGAGACTGAGTAATGACCAATAAGAATATGAAGTGAATCTAAATTTTGAGGTATACGTGTGAACTAGATTTGATATAGGCTTGGAAAAATGGAGAGATTATCTTGATGTATAAATACATGAATATATCTTATAAGTACACATTTTCACGCCTTGAAGTCAAGATGTAATAAGATATATTATTTGTTGTCTTTTAAGCGAATATGACTTAATATAGATTATTGAGGAAAATTATCTTAAAATAATTTGTATATCTATGGATGTGAATACTATTAATTTTTAATAACGTTAAACATTTTCAATCAATTTTTATTTTATTTTTATTAGCATTGTGTATAGATTTATGTCAATATGACATTTTGACATATATGTGGATATCCTTGATAACAATGCACATTGATTTCTAATATGATCAATGTTACATTTGGGGAGATCTTACTTAAAGGTTAGTTTCAAGAGAATAATATCACATTTCATATTAGTTTAAGATCTTATTGTGGTATTGAATATCTATAAATATTATGAAGCATATTTTAGTGTGATCTGTCCACAATAATTGATAATATGGCATCTACATAAGATATGATAGCTATGGAGAAGTTTGACAGTGAAGAGATTATTTCCTTGAAAGTCAATGCATGGTTAATCCTCATTGAGACAAAGATTTGAATCATTATGCTAAACAACAAGATTAGATACATGATCAATGATACATAAATCTTATTGGATGACACGGCAAGGGTCATCATCATCTTGAGGCCAAAGGACCCAGTGTTACTATATATCGTAAAAACGAAAACGTTGAAATATGTTTGGATGTTGTTGATGCCCAAATTAGACATTTAAATATGAACATGCATAACACTATTGTATTGGTGGTCAACAAGATAAGGGGAATGAAACTTAGGTTGCTTTATGTCCTAAAATCAATTATTCGTAAGAAAAATGATTTATTAAATACCTTAGTGGAGCTCTTCTACCTTATGAGTACTAAGTATCCTTAATGTTTGTGAGATAGATCTTAATATGAGCCTTAGGCTAGTGATAAATTCAACTTGAAATGCAAATTAAAGTTATTGTTATGAATTAAGAATTAAGGTACAACTACTAAAATATAGAAGTAATAAAATTAAATGAGCTAATTAAAGAAAAGCATGGACGAAATGAAATGAACCTATCACATATAAACACAAATTATCCAAGGAAAACTTTATACAAAATAATGAAGTTGAACACGCTAAAAAAACAAGTCTTTTAAAGCAAAAGAAAGAAAATCTAAATGGTAATAGAAAATACACATAGAAGTAGAAAACATTCACATAATGATGATCTTTATTGAAATAACATTTGATTGGACAACCAAATGATACTAACCCAAATATAGGGTTGATTACTAATTAGGCTTCCAACAAGCGGGATGTTTTCAAAACCATATTGCACTTGTAACAACACATAAATCAAATGGATGAAGCCTCAGACAATGAAGACTTTTTGGGAATCAACATCCAAATTGTCTCGAAGGAATCTGCATACATGGTTGTGTTAGTCTTCAAAGTATGAAAATAAATGCATAACCATGGACACAAATAATCAAATATACCTTCTAAAGAAAACACACATGCTTTCAACCTAATGCTTGACCTCTGTTGTAATCCCTCTTATTATTATAAGCATTTGTCCAACGACTTGAGAAGTTAAGACAACATGGAATTGAATTTCATGTTGAAGAACTCAAGCATAAATACTCTTTTCTCCTCTCTTCATTTATGTCTCCTTCTCCTCCTTATATAGAAGGTAGGAAGGTAGATGGCAAGACATAACTGCGTCTTGAATTTATATAATAAATAAATTTGAGCATAACAATATTTTTTTTTTCTATTGGTAGTTGGGATGTCACATAGGTGAAATGCAGGTTTAGGTGTTTAGGTGATTTGTAAACTGTTGTGGATATTCCACTGGAACAATTAGTCACAACATATCTAATAAATAAACTGAAATCTACACTATAAAGGTTAAATTCCTTTAGATTCTAGAATATTTAGTTATTGATTTTTTGCTTATGCATGAAATAGATCAAATGTGAAAAATAGAGAACATTAAAATACAATCACACACCATCCACAAAATAACACAAAGATTTTATTTGGGAAACCCTTATCGGAGAAAACCTAGCTGGAAGGTGAGGCTGCTCTGCTCTCTTTTCTGGTATGGAAATAATGCAAGTACAAAGGAGAAGACACTCTCTATGGAGTTACTTGAGACTCGTGGTCTGTTAGGCTACTAAAAAACATTAAAACCCTCCTATATGCTCTATAATTTCCCACTCCCATTTGTTTTTCTATGTTATGGAACAAAATACAATAACATAGAATGGAACCATATCTCCTCCTAGTGGCCTGGTATTTAACATAGCCCGATAGCCATCTAAGGGTATGTTTTTTATTACTTACTCAACCCTTAATTGTGATAGGGTTTTGAAACTTCTAGAATCTTCTTGAAATTACATACGTGGCTAGCCCCATGTGCATGATTAATGGGGGTTGACGTGACATCCTCTTGTACCATGGTGGTCAACACGGTAGGCCAACTTGTGGGAGTCATAAATTTTGCATATGAGTTCTGATTGACACGATATTTTCACTATTAGAAAGGTATCTATGTGTAGAAGAGCATCACGAGGTCATAGAGACATTGGGAAAGTTTTAACCCCAAAAATGTTGTTTAATTTCTCAAAATGGCCCCAGAAGGTTTTGGACCCCAATTTTCCAAATTGGGACCTGCCAAAATGGCCCTGCAAGTTGATTCCTCCAATTTTTTCCACTCTGAAAGCATCAATATATATGACAAATAATATATAATGATCTAATATAGATCATTAGGAAAAATAAGGGCTCAACCATTAAACTAGTGTGCACATTTTCTATCCTTAACAAGTCATAAAGTCTCAGGGATTCATTCATATAATATTTTCCTTCATTATACATTTTCCGTTAGACTATTTTCCATAGAATATATTCATAGACTATATTCATATGTGGTTGTAAAATTGTTTTTCACATATTCACCACCATTATTTGTTCCTAACTTTTGTAGTTGTTTTCCAAATTATTTTTCTACAAGGGCCTTGTAAGCCCAAAACATGTCAAAAACTTCACTCTTAAATTTTAAGAAGTAAACCCAAGTGCATCTAGAGAAGTCATCAATTAAAATTAATAAGTACTTGCACCAAGAGAAAGAAGGAGAAGAAAGTGAACCACATAAATGATCGTGAACAAGATGAAAAGGGGTTGAGGCATGCCAAGAGATACGTTTGTCAAAACTATACTGATGATGTTTACCGAGAATACAACCGAGACAAACACCATCTCTGCAAGAAACAAGAGGAAGACCAATCACCGTATTTTGATTACTGCAATGAGTGATAGTTTAGATGATCAAACCACTGATGCCAAAGTTTTCTCAAGTCATCTCTATGAGGAACAAAATTTGATTGAAAAAATGACAACCCAAAGTTGTCAAATGTGTACAACCTAGTAATATCATCAACAATTCTAATTTCTAGGACATGCTTAGGATATTTAAATCCTTGATTACAACTTGGTGAGGTGAAAACTCTACAGTTTTAACTTCATCTGAATGAACGATCTGATATACTGATAGAAGGTTGTAGGAAAGACTTGGAACACATAATACATTATTGAAGTGACCATTATCTACTTCATGGGGTCTCCACTTAGTCAACATATGACATAGCACCTTAGTTCATGGGATATTAAAGAATACCTCTATTTTCACTAGATATTCATAAATACCTCCCAAAATCATTTTGTTGAACCGCCACCCCCCCCCGCAATACATCTTTCTAGAAAAAAATAACCCTTATTTTTACTAGATATCTCCTATTTGTACAAAAAACCCATTTTTATACCCCCCAATACCTATAAATCCCCTTGTACCCCACATCACCCCCCCAAATACCTACAATATATTCACTATATTTTTCCCAATTTAAAAACCCACTTTATGAATGAATATGATAAGATATTGATCAATAAGGTGAAGCCCCTGTGATCTATGTGAACTTTTCCAGACCCTACAACATTAAGAGATCAATCATCACAAACAAATATTTGTTTGGTGTTACAGATTAAGAAGAAAAAATGGCTTTATCATTATCCTTATGATAAGATGCTCTAGAATCGATATGCCAGTCATTATAAGAAGAATTAGATGTTGCATTAAAGGAAAAACCATAAGCAGGAAGTGCATATTCATGAGAAGAAGAGTTAGAATAAGAAGAATCAATATTGATGTTGGGATTATTCATTGTTGCTTCTAAGGCCTCCATTTTTTAAAACATTTGGACTCGAGATGACCAGCTCACCCACAAAAATTGTAATGCATGTTAGTATTCTTACTTTTTGATTTTGGCCCTTTGTTACCATTGGGAGTAGAAGCTTGTTGAGAGGGTTTGGGACCCTTGTTTTTCTTGTTGTTGCAAGGATGTTGCTTCTTTGGATGCTTGGTTTTATCTTTCTAATAGGCTATTAAGGCTTTGCTAGATTTACCTACAGTGTTGATCACTCCAAGTTGCAAGAGCTTATACTTCTCTTTAATAAGAGACTCACAAAAAGACTCAAGAGTGGGAGCTTCATAAACACCCCTTAGAACTTTTATGGTGTCATAAAAGGTAGATACAAAGACATAATATGCACTACCAAGCTGACCAAGAATAACGTATATGCATCAATCATCTTTTAGATCCATTTTACAGTCTTGAAGTAAAATTCCAAGTGTTTTGAACTTGGATAAATAATTCTCAATGTAAGGGAAATCATTGGGACTTATGGTCATTAACTGATTTTCAATCTCGTGGGATCAAATCATATTGTGTTTACCAAATCCAACTTCTAGCTTAGCCTAAGCTTCATATGGGTCATCAATTCCTTGAAGGTGAAATCGTAAATCGAGAGAAATGGACATTTTAATTATTCCATGTGCTTCGCCATTTTTATTATCCCATTTGGATTTATTTTCAACATCAATGGGGGCTTGTTCTTTTCCCAAGGTAAATTAGTATAATTCTTTACTTCTTAGTACATCCTCCATATGGAATTTCCATGAGAAGTAGTTGGTATTGGTAATCAAAATATCACTTGGAGAAGCCATAT
>SNQJ01S0013042.1:123322-138715 GCA_010110895.2 Picea sitchensis | reverse complement strand
TAGGTGTTGTGTCCCAAGTCTCACCAATTTATTCATGCAATGACCTGCAATTTAGTGGTGAGAACAATCAATGCTTGTATAAACTAACAATTGCATACATGCAAAATCAAATACAATCTTGGAAAAAATATGCTTTTATTGATATATCACAGTAGAGTGCATAGATTAGAGTACATTCTTTTAAAGTATTTAGACTCTCTGTCTCTCCTCTCTTTCCACTATGCTAGAGTTGCTATGATGCTTCTAGTGTATAAATATTATCATTAGTTATGACTTTGATTCTTTATCTTTTGATACTCTAAATGATTATAAATCTCCAATTGTTTCCCTTATAATTATTCCTTGAACTCTTTTACATTGTTATTCACTATCTCTCACATTGTTTGCATGCCTTATTTTTCAACTCTGTTTTGTGATGCTTCTTTACTTTGATATGCATTTATGCTTGCTCCCTTTGATTCATCTCCTAGTGTTCTTCCATTTCCTACAATTACATTCTCCACCTACATTGTTCATCTCTTTAGCATGCTTTCCTCCTCTAAGTCAATATTATGCACTAATTGTGTGCTCTTCAAACTATAAGTTGTTCCTCCTACTTGCTCATGCACAAACACACTTCACTTTGTGGCACTTGTATTATTTCATTGTAAAGTTGTTTCATCTTTTCTTAGTATGCACTATCCACACTTACACATAGACTTGTTGTGGATACTCTTGCATCATCTAATCATAATGTATGATCTATCTATAACATGACTATTATCAATTGATTGGAGAACTTTGTATAAAGAAGTATTCTTACAAAGTCTTGTGTGTTAATTTGAGTGGATTTGGAGAACTTTGTATAAAGAAGTATTCTTACAAAGTCTTGTGTGTTAATTTGAGTGGATGAATAGTATGGTTATAAAGTAAGAAGTCTTTGGGTGAAGTCCCCAAATAGATTCAAAGGGTTTTCTACTAAGATTTTCTTGGAAAAAAAATATTCCATCTTAATGCATGTGAAAAAAAAAAAATTATTGTCTTTATGAATCTTTTTATCAATCTTAATGCATGTATAAGTAAATTCTCCTCTATGCCAAATGAAAATAAATAAATGATCCTAGATTGAGATAAATTTAAGCCAAATGAAAACAATTTATCCTAAATTAAGATAAATTTAAGCTACTGTTTGATCAAATCAAATCCGAGAAATATGTCACAACGTTGGGTGAACTTCTCAAACTAAATCGAGATTCTCTCTGCTAGATCTCAACATAAACTGTCTTAAAGCTATTGTTTCTCTACTGGAGCTCAACATAAACTGTCTTAAAGCCATTCTTTCTATTATAATGTGACTGAAGATTTTTGATATCATCTGGGTCATTCCCAAATTGAATTATATTATATGAGGTAATATAGTACAGCGAAGGTGGTTTCCAATTCTATGAAGTACATGGGTTAGAATTTTCCAAAAAAAAATTGAACCTACTGCATACTAAGAACGCTGAAAGGATCATCCCCTCTGCTCTTTTTATAACTGCCAGAGCATGTCTGAGCCAGAAGAGAACACTCTCAAAGTAAAGTCTTTCAGGTCAGTATCATTGAAGTCACAGAACTTGTTCTCCCACTCTGGAGGTTCTACTGCCCGATTCCCCAGTCCTGGGGTCCTGTCCCGAGAACTCGGATTCCTCGAATCTTTCCAATCTACTACGTAGGCAGACACCCTCCTCCTGAACTTGGATTTGAATTCACTCCATGCCTGGTACTTGTAATGGTTGATCACCGCTGTGGAAGGATCCAAGTATTTTGTTGTGTAACCTTCTTTAAGCTCAAAATGATGAATCACATTGAGCAACGAAGGATGAAGAGCATCGAGCAATACTATCGACTTGTGGCGTTGCCGATTCTTTTCTCTACATGTGTAGCCCTGTGTGACTCCTCTCTCAGGATGCCTTTTCAGGCCTGAAGGTCCAAAGTTCTTGCATTTTATGGAGATCTGCCCAACCGGCCCTGCTAGATTACGGAGATTATGTGTCTCCACGACCAAGGACTCCAATGTTTTTTCAGCAATCTGGGCTGGTTTTGATCTGGATCCAATTATGTTTCTGTATTGGGTATCATTGTCCAGAAGAGCTAACCATTGAGAAGAAAAAATAAATTCATCTACATCTGTATAGATCATCCATCTGCATCTGTTTCTGGNTTTTTCAGCAATCTGGGCTGGTTTTGATCTGGATCCAATTATGTTTCTGTATTGGGTATCATTGTCCAGAAGAGCTAACCATTGAGAAGAAAAAATAAATTCATCTACATCTGTATAGATCATCCATCTGCATCTGTTTCTGGCCATTAAAGCACAGTGTGAAAACCCAGCTTCCTGAGTCTTGACCCAAGGCCATGGACGCCTTATCACATTGTATTCCCGCAGGCCGATACCCACGGTTTCCTCCAGGTTATCCTCACTGTTATTGTCATAAAGAAAAAACTGCCCCACGCCCAGATGGGAATGATACATTACCCATTCCTTGAGAAATTTCCCCACATTGCAGACCATAGTGCATGCACACAGAACTTCACGATCTCTTGATGATACAGAATAAGCCCTTGGCAATTCGTAATAAGCCACAGAAGGAACCAGGCCCCCTCGCCATCTCAGAGATACTTTAGTCCCAATGAGATCAGATTTATATCGTTTATCTGGATGCAGACATCTGAAAACTTCTTGGTTTGATACAGTCACGGCTGTATCCATTGTCCCATTGAAGACACAGCGAAGAGATTCAGAATTTACGTTCAATCCTTGCCTGTGATTCACCCCTTTAGCGAATATAACCACATCTGTATGAGTTGACAAGCTTTCATAAACCAGAAAATCCCACTTAATAGAATCCCGTGAAAGATGATTTTTCTGTTTGATTTTCCTGCCAGTAGAGGTGTCCAATATATACACATTGCTCGCAGACCACTCTTCTCGAGGTTGATTACACCTCACAGTAGCTCGCCCTCGTAAGTATTCAATACCATTAACTCCTGTAACGAGGTGATGAGAATAGACACAGCGAATCAACGATTTATGCCCTAATTTAGCCTTTGCAGAGGGCAAGCGAACGATTACCAGTAATTCATCGGGGAGCACAACCAGGTCCCGGATATAAAAAGGGTCCTGCGTTTTCGTATTGGGACGAAGTGGTTTTACTACCATCAACTTGTTTTCCTCTGATCCTGCCTGCAGATGAAGCATTTCGTCTCTTGTCAGGGCAAGTCTCAGTCTCTCTTGCCTTGCATGTAAAGCCAGCGGTACTAATATGTTCTCCAGCATGGCGTCTCCTGGAATCTGATTCAATGCCACTGCAAACATATGATAACAAATTAAAATCCCTGTCCTCGTGAAGTTTAATATGTCAAACACATTCAGCAAATTAAGTTTTGGCTTCAACAATCCAATATACGAAATATCATTACAGTGGGGAAAAACGGCGTTTGCTCGCTGTTCTATTACTAAATTACTAAATGGTTTTTTTTTCTTTAGAAGTTATAAATTTACATAAATCATTATTTTTTTTTGTTGTTCAAAATTCATTTTTGAATGTAGAAATGGATTCAGCATGCTGAAAAGTTTTCAGGGCACTAGGATTTTATATAAATAATCACTTAAATTTATGAATCCAACAATTTCTCCCTGAATTTTGGTCAAATATCCTCCAAAAAAATCTTCATTTCATAAAATCTTTAACCTACTGAGAAAAAACTGTATGATGAAGTGTTCGTGTTCTTGAGCCTTTGATATTGGTAATTTTTCAAAAATGTTTTCTGATTACTAAAAAATAACTTACTCTACCTAGATAATTCTAAAATCAATATTGACACAACTTAAGAAACAGCAGTAGCAGTGATTGTGAAAACAATAATAATAAAATTATCTACACAGTTTAATTCCAGAATGATCATACAACAAAAACTAAACACAGTTTCTGTTGGGATGGGTGATCTTTCGCAGAGGTTTTGGTTACTGGTACAAATGCAAATCCAGAAACTGAGAAACACCAGTAACAATAGCAACCATTGTGAAAACAATAGCAATAAAACTATCTACACAGTTTAACTCCATAATGATTATACAGCAACAACTAAACACATTTTCTGTTGGGATGGGTGATCTTTCCCAGAGGTTTTGGTTACTGGTGAAAGTGCAAATCCAGGAGGAGGTGATGATGATTATACAGCAACAACTAAACACATTTTCTGTTGGGATGGGTGATCTTTCCCAGAGGTTTTGGTTACTGGTGAAAGTGCAAATCCAGGAGGAGGTGATGATTGAGCTATTGAATTTAGTTAATTAATCTCAATTCCAGAAATGTATCATGAAACATGACTTACTCTAAATAAATAGAATCTCAAAAATGATATAAACGAATCATGACTTACTCTAAACAGATAATCTCAAAAATGATATAATGAATTTAACCATTGTTAACAGACCTTGAAGAAACTGATTAGCAGCAGTAGCAGCAATTGTAAAAACAATAGCAAGAGAAGTAATAGCAGTACACAGTCTAAAACGATTCTTTTTGAGATCTGATGTTGTGAAAGTTTTTTTCTTCTGTGTTTCCTTCCTTCGGCCTCTGTAGCGGAACAACATGATTAATCAAGCCTCCTTTGCTCAGATTTCAACATACAAAGCAGCTGGGATTTTATTTCGTTGCTAGGTCTTGTAATATTAAATTCTAATCTGGGGAGATTGATTAATTAGCAGGTGCTGGAGTTTCCTTGCCTTTCTCTCCTCTACATTTAGAGAAAAGCTCGCGGCTGTTTCACCCATAAGTGCAAGCAAATAGCAACTGTGTGGCTTGGTTGGAAAGGATTGTGGGTATGGATAACTTGAAATATAAACATCATTAATGGGGTGACTTCGTATTAACTAAAAACTAACGGCAGGCTGCGTGGGAGAGAGAGGATTTAATTTGCCATGATTGAATCAATCTTGCATTCTGTTGGCCAAATTAATTGGCACCGCTATAGCGGTGGTTACGTTGCTCTGTTAGCAAGAAATTGAATTTGAATGGAATTCGCACGAGAAATTTGATCGATAAATACTTTCTTGTGTGGTCCGAAATCTTTGGGCAGCACGTCTCTTACAATTTGGTGGCATTGGACATCGTTTACCCAGAATCTGCCCATCGGGTGTGTGGTGCTAGACTGGGCAGTCAACGGTAGGCATACAATCCTCATGGTGGCATGAGACTGTCAATGGTAGGCATACGAACTACCTGGTGGCATGGGACTGAGGGTCAGTGGTAGGCACACAAATCCCCTGGTGGCATGGGACTGAGGGTCAGTGGTAGGCATACAAATCCCCTAGTGGCATGGAACTGTCGATGGAAGGTGGAAGGGTCAATGGTAGGCATACAAACCTCCTTGTGACATTGGACTGTCAATGGAAGGTTCACGAGACCTGTTTTGGCCAATCAAGGTTGTGATCGAAGTTGTGTCTGTACAAATTCAATTACAGGTGCGAGGTTTCGATAGCACCATGACAGTGGGAGGAAGATGGAGTTGAATACAATTGAAGATTTATTTTTGTTTACATGTGTGAGGTTTTGGTAGTATCATGTTATTGGGGTTCAAAGTAATAGTGAGTTCAATAAATCATTTGCGAGAATAGAATTTGGGTAGGGAGGATAACACTTCATCCCACAACTATTAATATTCACACAAATGAAATTTGATATATATATATAGTTATTCCATATTATTATTAGAAGGGTGATTGAAATCATTTTTACTATTTTTAATTTAATAAAAAATTAAATAATTTCAACCATAAAATCTTTATTATTGATTATATATATATATATATATATTTAAAATTAAGACCAAGAATTTATTATCCAATCATGGTCAAGATTTCTAACAATTTATTTAATTAATGAGTGGATAAAGATTCAATATTTTTATTTTAAAAAGTTAAAAAACATTAAAGTTATCAATTTGAAATTTAAAAAAAATTTAATAAATTTATTTTCATTTCTCACCTTCATAACCTTTTTAGTCAAAAATGAAGGAAAACTTTCCTAAGCTTTAGATGGAAAGTCATTTTCTTCTATTTCTAATAATGTGACAAAAGCAATTCTTCAAATTATAGGGTTCATTTATCATATGCCGTCTTCTCATTAATTTGTATGGATTAATATTGAAGAAGAATATTAGTTCTGATTTGAAAGTCATGATTAAAAATGATTAAAGGTAAGTTGGTTTTCCAAATTATCATTTTATTTTACATCACTTAATTACTTTTAGGATTAGGTTAATCTCTTTGTTATTTTTGTTGATTTTATAAAAGTTTTGAGATAATTTGGTTAGAAATAAGCTCCAGAAGAGGCTAGAAAATATTGGGTTTCCTTTTCGATTGGCAATTATATAAATAACAAAGATTGGTTAAAAGAAATAAATTGTAATACACGGGTTAAGCATTGCTCTTTGGGAAGTACTTATATTGGTAAGATATGATAGTCTTGAGGAACTTGCATGTTTTGTAGACATGAACTTGGTAGAGTTAATCATGATCCTCCTATAAATATAAATGATATTGTCCTTTTAGTACGAAGTTCTTTTGGTTTTTATGAGCAATATAAAATTTTCAAATATTTTTGTACTTTTCAAATGTCTATAACTATAAATAAAATAAAGTTGATGATCATTAAATTGAAACAAATCACACTTTGATTTTGTTTATGATAATAGTAACTAGGAATAAATCCATTTTTATAAGAATCTTGGAATTGGTTTCCATTCCAAGTTAAACTTGAACTACAGTGTTGAAAGAAGAATCAATGGGGTTTAGAAAGCTTATTTTGATCTAAATGCAAAGTTGTAGAGTTTTGATTTTAGGAAAAAGAGAAGGTACTCTTTGATACATTTGTTGTGCCAATGATTTTATATGGTTACCAGGTTTGGCACTCTAGTGTTTCTAGAAAAACTTCTGGAAAATCAAGAAAATTCATAGGTGCTTTAAAGTAAATAACCTTAAAATTAAGGACACTACACCTTATTCAACCTTCTTTTTAGAAGTTGAGATTTTACTCATTTAGAATAAATCTATGATTGTGTACTTAATGTACTAGCACTAAATAATTAACATGAAGTTGCTCAAGGCTTAAAAAAGATCTAATTAAAGATGCAATTTTTTTATTAATCCACTGAGGCCACTCTTCAAGATATCAATATTGTCTCAAATTTTGATTTTTTTTGTTTATTTGTTAGAAATGTGCATGCCACTTGTTGGGTGCTTAAGAAACCACAACCCAGGGGCATCTAAGCCCTCAAAATCACCCTTAACATGGCTCGATTTTTGGGTGTCTCCTCCCGACTAAACACATCATAAGGGTATTGAACTCAGGTAGCTTAGCAAACTAAACCCACACCTTAACTGGTTGAGCTAACAGGAATTACCATTTTAAAAATTTTAGGAATCATAGTTCCACCTAATTGATGAAAACTTTGCTCTTGAAAATTTTGACCCATTTTAAAACAACATCACCAAAATTTCAAACAATTACATAAATCTAAATAAAATTTTACCTCATCAAAAACTTGTATATACTTAAATTTTTAAATTTAAGTATATACCATATATGCTTTTTTTTTTTAAATTTAATATGTTTTTCTCTTTATTTATTTTAATATATTTTTCCCCTAATGTATGAGTTTTTCCCTCAATTATTTAAAAAAAAAAATCCCCTATGCTTTTTTTTTTTCATTTTTTAATATTTTTTACAATATTAACTTTTTAGATTATATTTTCAAAAATGTTGCAATTTTAAGTTGTTAGAATGTTATAGTGAGGACAAGTTCTCTAGTTGTGATAATAAGGTTAAGTTGTCTCAACGAGAGAATAAGTCCCAGTCATTGATCTAGATCAAGATCTAATGGCTGAGAGTGTTTTCTAAGTATTCACATGGATCCACAAGAAATATAAAAGGGAACTCAAAGTATCCAGTAAAGGGAACTACTTGAGTAAGAGTATGATCCAAGGCGTCTAGGAAGAGCTGAATCTACTTCAAACAAGGGAGGATCGAGATTTCACGACCAAGGAGGGTCATACTACTTTCGATCTAGCATGATCAAGAAGGATCGAATCTGTATAGTCGAGTAGGGCCAAGCTTCTCACATATAAGGGAGAGTCGTACATGTACAATATGATTTGTATGATCACATCATCCAGGAGGGAAGATTGGGTTCAAGTAGGCTATGGAGGGTTAGCAAGAATTAGATCCAACAGATAATATTTATTTGTTGACTATATTGTACAATTTTGTTTCCTCAGAAATTAGGAGATCAAAAGTCTTGTTGTTTTTCCCCACATTGGGGTTTCCTAGATAAATCAATTTGTGTTCTTATGTGGCTTCTCTCTTTAATGATCATGTGAAATTCATTTAAGTTTAAATGTTTATATATATTCACTTTACTAAGACATATTTATAGTAAATATTTTATCATGGTATGAGAGCGTAGTATTTGAGCAACTCTCAAGAAAAATTGTTCTAGTTGAGTTAAGATGGCAGAAGATGTTTGCAGGGCATGCCTCTCCAGTACTCAAAGTAAATATGTTTAGTACATTGATAGTGGATTATTCAGTCACATGGTTGTTCATAAACATTACTTCAAAAATTTTGAAGAAAAAGGATTCGATTATGAGATTTTACTTGGTGATGACTATGCTTATCATCCAAAGAGAGTGGGGACTGTAAAGTTTGAGAGAGATTTAGGAAAGCCTCTCTACCTTTCATATGTCCTCTATGTCCCTGGATTGAAGAAGAATCTTGTCTCATTTTATTCTTTGGAAGACAAGGGTTATGAAGTTTCCTTCAAGGAGCGAAAATCATGTATTAATCCAAAGGAACTGAGTAAGGGATTTGAGCAAGTCATTGGCATAAGAAAATACAAATTATACAAGTTTCAATTTGACTCACATTATGCCCTTGCTAGAAGTAGTGGCAATAGAGACTACGAGTTATGGCATAGGTGTATGGCTCATCTTGGTCATTGGGCTCTTAAGATTTTGGGAAAA
This sequence comes from Picea sitchensis, assembly GCA_010110895.2. Classification (NCBI taxonomy): domain Eukaryota; kingdom Viridiplantae; phylum Streptophyta; class Pinopsida; order Pinales; family Pinaceae; genus Picea; species Picea sitchensis. Next base: position 129,669 of record SNQJ01S0013042.1, on the reverse strand, counting down.
ATTGTGACAGGAATGCCTCCTTTCAGCACAGATCATCATGAAGTATGTAAAGGATGTGCTTTAGGGAAATATGTAAGAGCACCATTTCCAAAAAGTGACCATTGATCAAAGGGTTTTTGTATCTAATCCATTTTATATTGGTGTGATCTAGGTGGATATTGGTGGCCACCCACCTATTCCAGCTAGCTCCAACAGTTTTTGGTTCAACATGTTCTTATGTACTTCTTTGTAATTGTGGGTTCTAAACTTTTAGGGTTGTCTGAATCCCTACACATCTTCCAGATGGATACTGGTGGCCTCCCACCTAATTCAACTAGCTTATTTTGTATGTTTTCATGTCAGCACATCTTGTTGTACTTCCAAGGTCGTTTTGGATCCCTAAACATTTTTTTTTGGCTCGCCACAGTCAAACTATAGATGGAGTTAGATTTTGATGGCGTAATGTGTAGTTCTCTGAAAGACCTTTCCAACGGGCTATCACACTCCTAAAACATAGTTCGTATGAAAAAGTTACGACCTTGGGAAGTTGAGGTACCAACTTACCCATAGGGGCCCACATAACTTTTGATTTTTCATCTCCTAGGGTTAGGTTTTTGGATGTCTAGGGTTTTGGCATTCATGAGTAATATCAAAAAGGCCTCTGGAGCCTCATTGTAATGATTATGCTCAGACGAATGTGCATAGAAGCCGCACCTCTTCTTAGAGATAGCTACCACCATTCGAGCAAGTGTTTGAGTTCTGCATTTTTACAGTGTCAACCTATTTAATTTATTCAATAAAAGATATTGTTCACTTGATATCTGTGTTGTTCTTCATATCTCTGTGTTTATTGTATTTAGTTTGTTAATCAGTTTGTTATGCTCCTAAATATGGATCAGTGGTATCAAAGCGGTATGCTCTTCATTTTTTTTTCTTCGCGCATGTCCCCGACAATATCTGGGTACAAGAAGTTGGGACTTGAACCAATCAAGAAGTTGTAAGATCGGTCGCGTCGAGCATGAAAAAAACCCATGGGGGAAGAAAAGAAAGATGATGGAGCAGGAGATCCTTTTAAAATGTTTCTCAAGGAGGACCTCGCGCGACAAAGGAATGAAATGATGGATAAATTTGCATAGATCCTTCGACGACTGCCCATGGGAGAAGCATCTTCATCAAGCGGCCATGCAACCCCCTTCAAGGTATGGGTAAATTTTGATATTCCATTATTTGAAGGAACAATAGATGTTGATGTTGTAGATAAATGGTTGAATCTACTCGAAGGGTGCTTTTCGGTCCACACTTTTTCCGATAGGGAAAATGTTACTTTTTCACTCCTCAAGGTCGTCCCCCATGTTAAGGACTAGTGGGATACTTACTCTGAGCAAAGGGCCACAGAGGAATATACAATATTTTTGGTTTCCCCTACATGGGATTCCTTTTGGGATGCCATTAAATAACAATACTACCTCGTTGGAAGCTACAAGGACCAGTACACCCGATGGACCACCCTACGGCAAGAAAGGGACCAGACAGTACCAGATTTCACCAATAATTTCCATACCTTGCACACCAAATTGGGTATCAAATACTCTTAGTGATATCTGTTGCTCAAATACCACAGTTGTTTGCATAGATACATTCAAATGGAAATGGATTTTCTGGACATCACCTCATTGGGTATGGCTTATAGATTTTTCGTCAAGATCGAGCATAAATTTAAGAAGAAGAGGTGAGAGTTTGGATTTGCAAACCCCTCACATATGAAGCAAGGAAAAGGATGCCCCAACCCAAATGGAAAGGGATAGAGAAAAGATTTCCACTCTCAGGAAAATCAGTCCAAGATGCAACACAAGAAGGGAAATGAAAAAACAAAGAAGGACACGGGAAAATGGTGTGAATACCATAAAATCCCTTAGCACAACACTGAATAATTCTTCTCCAAGCAGTCACTTGTGGCCGAGATGAAGGTGTCTGAGTTCGAGGATGATTCTGACTATGAATCAAATCCAAAAGGAGGGAAGTGGATTATTGATGTTGAACCGAGTGCCATTGTTGCTACCACCAAAGTCTAGCCAAGTGAACCAGAAGAACTAGAGGAAGGGGAACGTCTTTTGCACTCACAAATGTGGGTAAAGGGGGCTCCACTTCATTTCATTGTTGATAGCGACAGTCAGAAGAACCTGATCTCAACAGAGGTCATCAAGTGATTGGACCTGCCGACGACACCACACCCGCATCCCTACACCATCGATTGGCTTCATTAAAGAAGAGATCATCGTGTCAGCCAAGGGTGTCGTCTGCCCTACGACATTAAGGCTTTCAAAGATGAGGTATTGTGTGATATTCATCCCCTTGAAGTTTGTGATGTTATTTTAGGACAACCATATTTGTGGAAGTGTCATGTTGTGTATGAGTCTATACCCCATAGTGTTATTAATACTTTTGGTAGACGATTGTACATGATACTAGAGGTAGCGCCACCTACTGCTATTTCTTTAATCTTTGATAAGAAATGCAGTAAGGTCATTTCACAAACCGGGAAGTTCGTCTTCTTTGTGATCCATGTTCACAGTAAGGAGAAGGTTGCCGCCACATTCATGGCCTCTACACAGAGCCTCTCTTTACAACAAAAGCAAGTGGATGTGATCGTGGAAGAGTACAGAGACATAGTCTCCTCACCCATCGGGGTACCGATGCACTGCCAAGTCAAGCATCCAATTGACCTGACGCCTGGTGCACCTATGCCTCATGGACCAGTCTTTCATTTCTCGTTGATGGAAAATGACGAAATCAAGCATCATATCCAAGAGCTTCTTCAAAATGGGCACATCAGACCCAAATCCTCCCTTGTAGAAGCTCAATTGTACTGGTGTAGAAGAAGGATGGGACATGGCGACTCTCAATTGATTACATAGCATTAAAAAAAATCATCGTTAGGAACCAATACCCAACTCCCAGGATTGATGACCTTCTTGACCAACTCAAGGGGGCCAAGTTCTTTAGCAAGATTCACCTAAAGTCTGGCTACCACCAGGTTCCCATCGAACCAATTGATGTATGAAAGATAACTTTCAAATCTAAAGAAGGTCTCTTTGAATGGATGGTCATTCCCTTTTACTTAAAAAATGCACTGACCACTTTCATGAGGTTGATGGACGATGTGTTGAGACCCTTCACCAACTCTTTTGTGGTGGTATATTTGGATGACATCCTCATCTTAAGAAAAACTTGGGAGGAGCACGTGCAACATATTCAACAGGTTTTAAGCACTCTGCGACAACAGAAGCTATATGCCAACTTGGGAAAATGCTCCTTTGGAATGAACAAGGTCCAATACTTGAGCTACATTTTTTATCAGCATGAGGTACATGTTGATCAAGTTAAGATCCACGTCATTCATGATTGGCCAACCCTGACCACACTAACTGAGCTTTGGAGCTTCTTGGGGCTGACCAACTTCTACCGACGGTTCGTGTTGGGATTCTCCCATATTGCATGGGCCCTCGGCCAAGTGACCAAGGGCAGTGGCAGGGAAAATTTCATGTGGGGGAAGGAAAAACAAAGAGCATTCGATGATCTGAAGCATCTCTTGTGCTCTACTCTAGTACTATGCTTTCCCAATCTGCAACAACCTTTCAAGATTGAGATTTATGCATCTGACTATGCTATTGGTGCATTTCTCACTCAACACAGTCATCTAGTGGCATACCATAGTGAGACACTCTTAGATACTGTCCGAAAATACCCCACCTATGACAAGGAAATGTATTCCATTATACAAGATTTTCATCAATGGAAACATTACATTCTGGGAAAGGAGACAATCATCCACACTGATCACAAGCCTCTGTAGTTCATACATATATAGGGGAAATTGCAAAATGACCGCCATCAGAAGTGGTCCACCTACCTGCAACAATTCCATATCAACATCAAGTATAAGACATGGATTTCAAATCGTGTCCCTGAATTCCTCAGTCGACCTCCCGTGGTTTCACTCACCACTGTGCTCCATTCCTGTGGACATGAGGCATCTGAGTGGCCCCAACTTTATCAGCAAGATCCATACTTCGCCACCACATATCAACTCTTGGGTACATGTGTGACTTTCATCGATTTTCACATTCGAGATAGGTTGTTATGCCATCTGGGCCATCTCTGTGTTCCTACAAGTGAGTGTGAAAAGATGATTTTGGAAGCCCACTATAGTCGGATGGCAGGACATTTTGGCATGGAGAAAACTGTGGCTATTCTATAGGTACAGTTTCATTGGCCAAAAATTCAACAGGACGTTATCAATTATATCATATCTTTCACTTCTTGTGCCATTGCCAAGCCAACCATCAAGAAGAAAGGCTTATACACCCCTCTTCCTACTCCCGAGAATCCTTGGGAATCCATCTCAATGGATTACATGTCTGGCCTTTTGTCCACCAAGCAAGGCAATGATTGTGTATTTGTGGTCATTGATCGGTTTTCAAAGATGGCCATCCTCATAGCTTGCAAGAAGAATATCATAGCGGCAAATATTGCCAATCTCTTCTTCGAACGAGTGTGGGTCTATTTTTGGATACCACAAACCATCATCTCCAACTGGGACAACAGGTTCCTCAACACATTTTGGTTGAGTCTCTGGTCATTTTTGGACACCAAGCTCACTAAATCCATTACTTTCCACCCCCAAACAGATAGTCAAACATATGTCATCAATCGCATGATTATGCACATCCTGTGCATGTACAACTCTAAGAATCTGTGTACATGGGATGAGAGTATCCCCTATGTTCAACACAGTTACAACATGGCTCTCCATAGCTCCACCAACCATAACCCATTTTAGGTTGGGATGGGATTCCAAACCTTGGGTTCCATTGATGTTGCACTACCTCTTTCCACCACACAGACAGACTCTTTCCATTCTCAGTCTGAGACCAACAAAGCCACCATATTCATTGAGTGGATTCAACACATCCTCTAACAGGTCCATGAGATTTTTCAGAAATCCAATGCTAAGTACAAGAAACACCATGATCAACACAAGGTACCACACATGTTTCAGGTTGGATACAAAGTCTGGTTACATTTGCAGAAGGAGCGTCTTACAGGGCCCCATTGGAAGCTCTACCCACTTTGCTTGCACCCAATGTTCAATGTGGACCTCTTTTGGCCATATTTTCTATTAGGGTCCTAACCCGCACATAGGTATTAAAATATATTCGGATGTAATAAAGGTCAATATTAATAAGGCCTTGCAATAAAATAGAACAAGTTGAATGTAAAAAGACCTAATAGAAGCTTTCGCTTCTAGAAGGATCGTCCTCTAGATGCTTCTTTTGATAGACATATTTAGTATAAATAGGAGTGGAGGGTATGCGAACCCTAGCTTGGAGATTATTGTAATAGAGCTCTACTCGACTAGAGGTTTCCCCCTCAAAGAGGCCCATGAAAATTTCTCTCAGAATCAAAGTGTTATTTCTGTTGTTATTCTTATATCATTTCAGTGTTATTGTGGTGATTATTTTGTTTATATTGTTGTTATTCTGTCATTTCTAGCATTTTATTTCTGTTCTACATACTTTTTATATCTGGTATATTACAAGTGGTATCAGATCACTTTCCTTGGCATAAATTGTGGGTAAATTTTTTTCAGGGTAGAGACGTATTTTGACGTCTTTAAGCCACAAAGATATGTCATTACGTGCATAAACCCATGGTTGAGGGATTCATACATGCAGGAAATACAAGTGGTTCTTAAGCGCACATCTATTGGCCACCCTTGTAACCCTTGTTGTTACCCCTTCGAGTGGTAGCGCATCAGAAAACACCTATGTACGGATCAACCTAGATTTCCTAAAGCCCTATTTAGATAAACTGATCGGTCGCCTGACTGCTATAGTGCCACCGAGAAAAACACTTGGCAAGATACTCTCTAGTACCTGGGTAGTTAGGTAGTACGGCTAAGGGTATGGTCTATCCTCCTTAGTTAGTGCCCTGAGATATTGGGCCGAGTACTATAGTTGGACCCCGAATGTATATCAGAGAGCTATAGCATAGGGAAACAAATTTGACCCTGCCTGCCCCTTTTCAGTTCCCCCATCCTCACGGCCCATACCCGTAGCCAAGACTTGGAAGCTCGCTTCAACATATTGCAATCTGATCTCATCGAGACCCAACAAGAAGTGAAACAACTCAGTGCCAATGTTGTCACCATCAATACAACCATGCAGTCCTCAATGGAGGAAATCAAACAAGACCTCACCACCCAGCTTGAATCCATATTTTCGGCACTCTGCACCAAACTGCATATCCCTATAGATAACCCTTCCTCTTCCTCACCTCCACATACTGAAGGTGACCATTCCTCTCAT
>SNQJ01S0013042.1:107587-123272 GCA_010110895.2 Picea sitchensis | reverse complement strand
GTGACCATTCCTCTCATTCCCATAACTTTCAGAACCATCACTTTCAACATGACCTACACCTTCCGCGGGTGGATGTGACCGAATTTGATGGCTCCAACCCCACTGGTTGGGTAACCCAAATGGAACAGTATTTCTCTTTATACAGAATTACAGATGACTTGGCCAAACTCCGATATGGTGTTCTCCATCTAGATCAAGACCATTGGCAATGGTGGAAATGGAGAAAAACTTCTTGTCAAGGGTATATTTCTTGGACACACTTTGTGGTAGAGATTTATGAATGCTTTGACACTGAAACCGACCATTTGGGTCGTTTGAAAAAGTTGAAACAATCAGGAACAATGGAAGACTTTATAGCTACCTTTGAGGGACTGGATTTTCAGACAGAGGGCATGTCTGATGCCTTTTTCCGAGAATGTTTTATCAGTGGCCTCAAGGATGAGATTCGGTCCCATGTCCTCATGGCTCGGCCTCGGAGTTGGATGGAGGCTAATAAAAGAGATAAATAAGCACAACAGGTTGTATCTTCTCAAAATGGGAAACTCTCCTTTATCCCTCCGCTCCACTAAAGATCCAAAAATTGACCAGGGTTGAAATGGTTGAACACCAACTCAAAGGCCTTTGTTATAATTGTGATGAAAAATATTTCCCGGGCTACAAGTGTAAGGAACAAAATATGTTTATGGCCATCTTCGAGGATATTTCGGAAGAGAATATCGAAACTCCCCTTGTGTCTGAGTCACCTGAAACCCCCGACATAACCCCTCCCTCAGACCCTCCCGAGGTAGAACCGGTCATTTCCCTCAATTCTCTCACTGGCTTCTCTGCTCCCCAAACCCTCAAGCTAATCAATTACATCAAGCATCAGAAGGTCATCATTCTGGTTGATAGTGGAAGCACCCATAATTTTATTCATTGTCGCATTGCCCAAGAAACTCATTGCTACATCCATGCCGTCAATAATTTCCAAATCATGATTACCAATGGTGGCTCCATGAAATGTGGAGGGTGTTGTGAAAATGTGTGTCTCCAAATTGGTGACTACCACCTAAAATATCATGTGTTTTCTATAGACATGGGCGGGTGTGACATTATGTTGGGTGCAGATTGGCTAAGGACTTTGAGTCCCATTCTCATGGATTTTAAGGAATTAACCATGCAATTTGACTAGGAGGGCCACTAATATAAGTTCCAAGGCATCACCGCCAGTTCACCTGAGATCATTAGTTCCCATCACATGGAAAAGATGCTCAAAAAGGGTCATTTTGGTGTTATTTCTCAACTCCATGCCATCCAAACAACATAAACACCCTCAGTGCCGCAAGACCTCCAAGCCATCCTTTCTAAACATCAAGTGGTATTTTCCACTCCCCAAGGACTCCCTCCTTCATGTGGTGTTCATGATCATTCCATTCCCCTTGTACCTAGAATCCTTCCTCCCAATATCCGTCTGTATCGTCACCCCTTTTCCCAAAAAAATGAAATTGAGAAAATGGTCCAGGAACTCCTTAATGCAGGCGTTATCCACCCTCGTACGAGCCCCTACTCTTCTCCTGTGGTCATGGTATTGAAGAAAGAATGTTCTTGGCGTATGTATACTAACTTCCGTGCCCTCAACAAACTTACCATTAAAGACAAATTTCCCATTCATGTCATTGATGCCCTCCTGGATGAACTAAGTGGCGCCCAATTCTTTACTAAACTTGATCTTCATTCGGGCTACCACCAGATACGTATGAAAGAGGTAAACATTCCCAAGAATTCCTTTAGAACTCATGAGGGCCACTATGAGTTTTTGGCATGCCCTTTGGCTTGTGTAATGCCCCCTCCACCTTCCAAAGCCTCATGAATCATGTCTTCCGTCCTTTTCTCTGTCATTTTGTCTTAGTTTTCTTTGATGATATCCTCATCTATAGAAATACCTGGACATAAAATGTTGCTCATGTGGATCAAGTTCTCCATCTACTCTCTCAGCACCAACTTTTCATGAAACAGTCTAAATGTGCTTTTGGCGCCTCAGAAGTAGAGTACTTGGGTCATCTGGTTGGCAAGGACGATGTCAAGGTGGATCCTAAAAAGATTGAAGCTATGCAATACTAGCCTCACCCAAAGACTCTCAAAATATTGTGTGGATTTCTGGGCTTAACAGGTTATTATCGCAAGTTTGTTAAGAATTACAGAAAGATTGCTACACCTCTCACTTCTCTCTTAAAAAAGTACTCTTTCACTTGGACTCTTGTTGCTGCTCAAGATTTTCAAACCTTGAAGATGGCCATGTGCACCACTCCAGTCCTAGCCCTTCCTGATTTCACAAAGACCTTTGTCTTGGAATGTGATGCTTCAGGGAAAATAATTGGTGTTGTCCTTATGCAAGAGGGTCGGCCTTTGGCCTTTACCAGCAAGCAACTATCTGAAAGAAATCTGGGCAAATCTATCTATGAAAAGGAAATGTTGGTTATTATGCATATCGTTGATTTGTGGCACCCTTATCTATTGGGGAAACACTTCCAAATTAAGACAGACCATCAAAGCCTCAAGTATGTTTTGGAAAACGCATTTCCTCCCCAAAGCAACAAAAATGGGTAACTAAGATATTTGGCTATGATTATGAGATCATTTACAAGAAAGGAAAAGAAAATGTGGTTGCAGATGCACTTTTCTGCAAATATGAAGATGAAGGATCCCTTTTTTCTCTTTCCTTCATTGTACCATATTGGCTCCAATCTGTTCACCAGGAATGGCTAAAAGATCCCAAAAGTTCGTAGTTGATCCAACAATTGCAGTCCAATGCTCCAGCTCCCCCAGGGTACTCTTGGCTCCATGATGAGCTTCGATACAAAGACCATTTGTATTTAAGTAAACACTCAAATATTAAATCAACGGTACTTTCTGAGCTTCATGCTACATCGACAACTGGGCACTCCGGGTTCACCAAAACCTATGACAGGGTCAAACGTTCTTTTTTCTGGGATGGTATGAAATAGGAAATTCATAATTTTGTCACCGAATGTGATGTGTGTCAACACAATAAGGGAGAAACAATCAAATCTCTAAGAACACTACAACCACTCCCAATTCCACCTGCTATTTTGAAGGACATCTCTATGGATTTTATTACAGGCTTACCCAAATCGGGAAATAAATCAGTCATCATGGTGGTTGTTGATCACCTTTCCAAGTATGCTCATTTCTGCACTCTTCAACACCCGTTTACAACATCCACGGTGGCTCAAATTTTCATGGATCAAGTCTTCAAGCTCATTGGCATGCCACACTCTATTGTTTCTGATCATGACCCCACCTTCACAAGCAATTTTTGGCAAGAACTGTTCAAGCTACAAGGCACCCAATTGTTGTTGGAAGATTGGTTGTTGTCATTGATGTCAACCCTAGTCATGGGTTTTGGACCGCAATATTGATAAAGGTATTTGGACATGAAGGACAATGCACATGCATATAAAACACCCATGAATGGATAGTATACATCATGTTGTTTCCGGTGGTATGTGGCACATCATTGGATCCCTCATGGTTGAGGAGAAATAAATTTTTGAAGATGACAAAGTGGAGTGAAAAAGGAGGAAATTATGCTAGAGCTAAAATTAAAGAAAAAAGAATTACAAAATAAAGAAGTGTTAGGGTTATTTCATGTTAAAATGAGTGGCCTTCAAATGGGTACCAATCAAAACATCATTATGCATTCATTTTGATACAATTCGAATCTCAGAGGAAATAATAAGTAAAAAAGGCCGGATTTCAAAGGAGGATGGAAGTCTTTTTTTGGTGATGTGATTACAAGGTATGTTATTTCGAGGTCATCTTACCATTTTTTGCTATAAATTTTTTCTATAATGATTTAGATGGTGAAACTTGGAGTATGTTGAGAAGACATATCAAAGGTACCTCTGGTAAAATTTCAGCTCTTGATTCACTATAATTATGGAATTACACTTTGTGAAGATAGGTTGTGACGGGTTAAATAGTCAATGGCAGTGTTCGAGGTAAAACAGTCATAACTTCTTCATAGAGAATCCAAATGATGTAGGAAAAATTTCAACTGGAAAAGAGTACATACTTTGGTTTCTTATATGAGATTTTCAGAGTCGGGATGTTAAATATTTAGCGGGGAGCGTACAGCACAAGTTAGGTCTCGAAATAGGCCACATAATTGAATAAAGTCCAACCATTCTTTCTATAACTTCTTTTGGGAGGATTCAAGGTGAAACTTGGAGAGGAGTTTCAAAAGAATACATTGAGTAATATTATATACAGGATCAGAGTACTCCAATGAGGTGAAGAATTGCATAAATTGAAGAAGTCTAGGAAACATTGTGAGGTTCTATGATGATTGGTTGATAGGCGTGGTTATCTAAAGTTTTTATCATATATTCTTGAGGGTGGAAGGAAGGGCAAGGATGGAGGTTCAACTCTCTCTTCTGATATTGGAAGTTGTATCTTCCTCTTGAGTTTTATCCCTCCATTTACATTGGAATCTATAGTACCTTTGGAAGTCATTACTTCCCTTGAACAATAACTATTGATTATTTCTCATATAGTATGCATGTGGTGTATTGTGGTGTATTGGTAACTACTTATACTATTGTTCATTTCTCATTGGATATAGTTGAATGGTTTAAATATAAGTTAGAAAAAAGGTTTTAAAGTGTACTTGGTACTGATTCACCCCTCTCTCAGTATTGAACAACATTCTAATATTTGGTATCAGAGTAGGTTACCTTAAGTACAGTTTAACCCCTGGAAGGAAGATCCTAAGAGAAATGAGAAGACAAAATTCCAAATGGGATTCCACCAATTGATGGAAGAAATTTTGAATACTGGAGTAATAGAATGGAAACTTACTTGTAAGCTCTTGGGGAAGATGTTTGGTTCTCGGTTTCTTAAGGATACAATGCTTTGAAAAAAAAACCAAAGGCACGGCCAGGAAGGAAGCAAAAAGGAACAACAAATTGGCAATAGATACCATCTGGATGGATTGACAGGTCAGTGAAATCAAGGGTGGGATCATGTATATCATCAAAAAGATATTTGGGACAAGCTAAAGAACTAATGTAGGTAAGATATTGAAGAATAAGAAAGAAGAAGAAGTTAGAATAGAATTACAACATCTCATATTTCAAAGAAGAAAATAGAGTGCAGTTCTTTTGCTTTAATTGTGAAAGAGTAGGTCATGTTAAATTTGAATGTCCTCATCCAAGGATTGAAAGAAATGACAACTGAAAGAATAAAAATTCCAATGAAGAAAGAGAAAATCATGAAGAAAAAATTATTCCACAAGAAGATGTAGATCTTAAAAAGGGTGAAGCATGTTGAGATTGAAAATAGCAAGCTCAAAGAGACATAAAAGAAAACTAGAAATTGAATTGGTTAGTTGTGAAAGGCAGGTTGTAATATTGAAGAAACAATTAGAGACTTTGAAACTAAGAGAAGAAACCATTTCCTTGCAAAATCTACTCGAAGAAGAAAGAAGAGAACTAGGAGAAGTAAGGAATGTCCAAATGAAGAGAAAGAAGAATATTGGCTGAAGCAGACAGAAGTTTATCTCATGAGGGAAGAGCTTAAGAAACTCTCATGTGCCAAAGACTTAACTTATCTTGGATGCATGGGTGAAACTAATATAAAGAAGATGCAAATACTAACAAGAGGTTGAAGAAAGAGCTACAAAGATGGTTGATGAGAGTGGACCGGGATACGAGAAAGAAGGAATGATTACAAAGGAGATGAATATCCAAGAGACCTCCTACCTTCCAAGAATCAAGAAGCTTCAATAAGTATGAAAGAAACCATAGAAGAGTAGATCATGAACCAAGATGGACTAAATCACAAAGAAACCCACTTACTCCAAAGGTATCAAAGAAATTTCTTTCTTGGTCATTTATTATACTTACAAAATTTTTGGACATAAGGCAATTAATTCTGCAGAATCAATAGAAAGGGAACACATAGGCAAAAAGAAACATGAGTGGTGTAAATAGAAGATATGGAAATAATCATGGATTTATCCAGCATAAGTTATAATTCATTTTCTCCATTGATGGTAAAATGTGCATGCTACAAATGTAATTATCTTGGTCACAAAATCCGAAGTTGGAGATATATGAATGAAAGAGATGTCCCCTATGCCAACCACAGTATGGAGAAGGAAGAGATTCAAACAATGAAGATTGTCGGAATAGCATTGACAGCTAAAGAATGTAAAGAAGATGAATGAATTTTATAGGCAGTGGATGTTCTTCACACATGACCCGAGGATCAAGACAAATTCATCGACTTGAAGAGAAAGGGTGGCAATGTTGCATTTGGAGATGACTCATCATGAAAATACTTGGAAGGTGTAGTAGAGCTTGGAGAAAAATGTAAAATACGAGAATGTTCCTATTAGTTTAGGGGCTTGTGAATCATAATCTACTACGGTGTTAGTAAAATGTGTGATCAAGGATACACACTCTTATGTTTGATTCCCGAAAATGAAAATCAAAGAAAATAACTTCGGGAAGATTGGTTGCAGAAAAACTGCAATAAGTAGACCGAACAACATATACATCTAGACATGAAGAAGAGAGAAAAAAAAGCCACACAAAAGTATTCTAAGGAATAAAAAGTCCCAAGACCAAAAATAAGGATGAAGAGTATTATTGGGTGCCACATGTTGAGGGGGAGAAACCACAAAGAAGATTTATATTTTTTCCCATTAAACTCGGAGGTAGCCCTAACCTTTTCCATTGATGATGTCAAGAGGGAGAGAAATTGGGATCATGATGATGATGGGGGAGCATGAGTGTTTCCATCAATGAAAAGGGGTGTTGGAAGATTGGTTGTTGTCATTGATGTCAACCCTAATCATGGAGTTTTGGACCTTAAGATTGATAAGGTATTTGGACATGAAGGACAATGCACACATGCATATACAACACCCATGAATGGATAGTATACATCGTTTTGTTTCCAGTGGTATGTGTGGCGCGTCCACGTGGATCCCTCATGGTTGAGGAGAAATGAATTTTTAGAAGATGACAAAATTAGATTGAAGAGGAAGTACATGCTTAGGCCACGAAGAAAATTAAAGAAATTACAAAATAAAGAAAGTGTCGGTTGGCCCTAATGTTAAAATGAAGTGACATAAATGGTATAAATGAACATCATTATACATTCATTTTATGCAATTCAAATTTCAGAGGAAATAAAAATAAAAGAAGGCCGGATTTCAAGGGGATGAAGTCTTTTGGTGATGTGTTCTAAGGTATATTTTATTTTTTCAGGTCATCTTACCATTTTTTGCTATAACGTTTTTTCTAGAATGATTCATATGGTGAAATCACTGTAATGTTATTGAGAGACATATCAAGGTACCTCTGGTAAAAATTTCATCTCTTTATTCGCTATAAATGAAGATACACTCTGTGGAAGATAGAGGTTGTGACCCGATCCTAAAGCTAGTTAATAAACATGTGTTTCAGGTAAAAACAATCCATAACTTCTTCATAAATAATCCAAATGACATGGGACAAATTTCATTGGAAAGAGTATGGAATTTAGTTTCTTGTGTGTGAGTTTCAGAAGAATCGGATGTTAAATAATATTAGTAATGAGAATTATGTACAAAGTTTGGGTCTTTTGAACAGACCAGGATTGAATAAAGCAACCATTCTTTCTATAACTTCTTTTTGGGGAGAGGATTCAGAATTGAAACTTGGAGAGTTCATAGAATACATTAAAATTAATATTATATACAGGATCGAGAGTACTCCAATAATTGAATAATTTCAGAAGTGAAGTCTCGGGGAAACATGAGTTCTATGCTTGATGATTGGTTGATGGTGATGATTTAATGTAAAGAGTTTTATTATCTCTCATATATTCTTGGGTGGAAGGAAGGGAAAGGATGGAGATTTCAAATATCTCTTGATATTGGAGAGTTAGCATCTTCTCTTGGAGTTTATCCCTCAACTACATTTACAGGTTGTATGCTGCAGTGTGCTGTATGAACAATAACTAATGATTATTTCATATATTTGTGCATGGTGTATTGTGGTGTATCTTCCTCTTGGAGTTTTATCCCTCCCTTTACATTTGCAAGTTGTAGCTACCTTTGGAAGTCATTACTTCCCTTGAACAATAACTATTGATTATTTCTCATATATTGTGCATGGTGTATTGTGGTGTATTGGTGTAAATATTATATTATTGTTCATTTCTCATTGGATATAGTTGAATGGTTTAAGTATAATTTGAAAAAGGTTTTAAATTGTACTTAATACTGATTCACCCCCCTCTCAATATCAACAATTGCATCTCAGTACAACCTATCATCCCTAGAATGATGGTCAAACAGAAGTTGTCAACAAGTGTTTGGAAACATATTTGAGGTGTTTTTCCTCGAAAAAGAAAAATCAGTGGGCTCAATGGTTACCCCTAGTTGAATGGTGATACAACACTTCATACCATACAACTACACGCATGACTCCTTTTGAAGCGGTATATGGATAGAAGCCACCTTCAGTTCTCTCATACTTATCTGGTGTCTCGAAGGTTGTGGCGGTTGACTAAATAGTTACAATTCGATAGGCTATTCTCCGTACCCTCAAAGATAATTTGGTCATGGTATATAATCGCATGAAGCAACAAGCAGATCAAGGTCACTCTGAACGTCAATTTGAAGAAGGGGATTAGGTGTTTCTTCGCCTGCAACCTTATAAGTAGAATTCCCTCAAGGCCGAGCACTGTCATAAGATAGCACCCAAATTTTATGGTCCTTGTATAGTTCTCAATCTTGTGGGATAGGTGGCCTATTAGTTAGCTTTGCCCCAGTCATTGAAAGCTACATCCTATTTTTCATGTTTCTTGCTTAAAGAAGGTGATCGAAACTAAGTGTCAAATTCAAACCAACCTTCCCGAGTTAGCTGAAGAAGGATCCATTTTGATACAGACACAAGAAATGTTAGACCAACGTGAGCGTCACCTATGTCAGAGAACCATCAAGGAAGTGTTAATCCAGTGGAAAGATACAACTCCAACAAATGCCACTTGGGAACCAGCTACCATTCTGCATCAATTTCCACAACTCAAGCCTTGAGGACAAGTCTGTTTTTAAGGGGGAGGACATGTTAGGGTCCTAACCCACACATAGGTAGAACAATATATTAGGATTTAATAAAGGTCAATATTAATAAGGCCTTGCAATAAAATAGACTAAGTCGAATGTAAGAAGACTTAATAGAAGCTTACGCTTCTAGAAGGATCTTCCTCTAGATGCTTCTTTTGATAGACATATTTAGTATAAATAGGAGTCTAGTGTATGAGAACCCTAGCTTGGAGATTATTGTAATAGAGATCTGCTCGACTGGAGGTTGCCCCCTCAAAGAGGCCCATGAACATTTCTCTCATAATCAAAGTGTTATTTATGTTGTTATTCTTATATCATTTTAGTGTTATTGTGGTGATTATTCTAGTTATATTGTTGTTATTCTGCCATTTCTAGCATTTTATTTCTGTTATGCATACTTTTTATATCTGGTATATTACATTTTCCGCCATTATTGGACACCTCATAGATCATCGAACAATTGAAACCAATAGAGCTCAACCTTGACTACATGGAAAAAGCATCCACTGATTAGATAGTGGACACAAAGGTCAAGGGAACTTGCCAACAAAGGATCCAAATTTATCGGGTTGTCAAGGCAGGGAAACTCCTACACAAAGGAAAGTGGATCGGCCGAGGCCAAATACAACAAAAGTTTCCTCACTTGACGGGGGAACTCAATGCAATGGAGACCATTGCTTCCTAAGGGGGGAGGACTGATCCAGGTGGATATTGGTGGCCACTCACCTATTCCAACTGGCTCCTCTTGACAGTTTTTTGTTCAACATGTTCTTCTGTACTTCTTTGTAATTGTGGGTTCTACACTTCTGGGTTTGTCCAAATCCCTACACATATTCCAGGTGGATACTGGTGGCCTCCGACCTAATCCAACTGGCTTATTTTGTATGTTTTCATGTCAACACATCTTGTTTTACTTCCAGATCCATTTTGGGGCCCTAAACATTGCTTTTTTGGCCCACCATAGTGAAACTATAGATGAAGTCAAAGTTTGACAGCGTAATGCGTATTTATCTAAAAGACCTTTAAAACGGGTTATCACGCGCCTAAAATGGAGGCCGTATGCAAACGTTACGACCCTTGGAAGTTGAGGTACCAACTTACCCATAGGGGCCCACATAACTTTTGACGTTTCATCTCCTAGGGTTATGTTTTTGGATGTCTAGGGTTTTGGCATTCATGAGTAATATAAAAAATGCCTCTAGAGCCTCATTGTAATGATTCTTCTCATACAAATGTGCATATATGCCACATCTCTTCTCAGAGATAGCTACCACCATTCGAGAAAGTGTTTCAATTCTGCAGTTTTATAGTTTCATCCTATCTCATTTATTCAATAGAAGATATTTTTCACTGGATATCTGTGTTGTTATTCATATCTCCATGTTTATTGTATTTAGTCTATTAATCAGCTCGTTCCACTCCTAAATTTGGATCATTGTGGGCCCATGTCCTCTCTTCCCATAAGAGGAAATTTCAAATATTATATCATCTTTATAGATGATTTTTCAAGAAAAACATGGATATACTTCTTGACAGGAAAAACCTTAAGGGAGGTTCTCAATAAATTCTAGGAATTTAAGGCTCTTGTTGAAAATCATATAGGGAAGAAAATAAAGTCCTCAAAGT
This sequence comes from Picea sitchensis, assembly GCA_010110895.2. Classification (NCBI taxonomy): domain Eukaryota; kingdom Viridiplantae; phylum Streptophyta; class Pinopsida; order Pinales; family Pinaceae; genus Picea; species Picea sitchensis. Next base: position 112,525 of record SNQJ01S0013042.1, on the reverse strand, counting down.
AGACAATCAAGGAGAATACACATCTCATTCTTTCAAAAGGTTATGTGCAGAAGTTGGCATTAAGAGGGAGTTAACAGTTCCCTATACTCCTCAGTAGAATGGGGTATCTAAGAGGAAGAACAAAGAGATTGTTGGAGTAGCAAAGGAAATGTTGCATGATCAAGATATCCAAATATTTTTATGGGAAGAAGATTGCAACATTGTTGTATACCTTTAGAATAGGAGTCCTCATAGAGTAATGGGAAATGTAACTCTAGAAGTAGCTTTTACAAGAAATAAACCAGATATTAGGCATATTCATATTTTTTGGTGTGTTGTCTATTGTCATATTCCTACTAAGAAAATGACTAAGTTGGATCCTACAACAGAGAAAGGAATCCTTGTAGGATACAATGAGACATCCAAATCATACAGGGTGTACATTCCTTCTGCTAGGAGGATAGTTGAAAGCAGGGATGTAAAATTTGAAGAAGAAAGGGCTTTCCTTAAATCCTATTAGAATGAAGATATCCTGGAAGTAGAAGTTCCTCAATAAGAAGAAGAATCTCAGACTTCAAGCCCCTCTACTGAAGGTCAAAATGAGCAGTAGGAGGAAACTAAGCTAGGATATTTCCGGAAAAGGAAACCAAAGTGGGTTGAATAGTTGTTGAAAGAAGCTAGCGAGAAAGTAAAGGCTCCCAAAAATTCAGTCAGAACTAGTAAACAACGTTAGAGATATTCAAGATATGAAACCCTTATGAATAATATCATTGAGTCAGAGCCTACCTATTTTGAAGAAGCCATTAAAAAGTAAGTTTGGAAGGATTCCATGGTGGAGGAATATGCCTCCATAATGAAGAAAGAGGTTTGGGAAATTGTGCCTAGGCCAAAGGATAAATCAATGGTTAGTTCCAAATAGATATGTAAGATCAAGCACACAACATATGGTAGCATTGAAAAATATAAGGCTAGATTTTTAACTCTTGGTTTCTCTCAAAAGGAAGGAGTGTACTATGGAAATACCTTTTCCCTAGTGGCTCATTATATCTCCATTCGAGCAATTATGTCTATTTCCACCCATATGGGGTGGAGGCTCCATCCAATGGATGTAAAGACAACATTCCTCAATGGGATAGTTGAGGAATAAGTCTAAATGGAACAACCACAGGGTTTTGAAGTTCATAATAGAGAAAATCATGTATGTTGATTGAATAAGGCTCTTTATGGACTTAAGAAGGAACCCAACGCATGGTACTCCCAGATTGACAGTTATCTCCAAATTATTGGATTTTTCAAAAGTGATGTCGATCCCAATTTTTATTTTCTTATGGTAAAGTGGGATCCTCTCATTCTTGTTCTCTATGTTGATGATTTTTTCTTAACGAGGGTTGAGAATCTGATTACCGGTTGCAAGAAAGATTTTGCAGAAGAATTTGAGATGAAAGATTTGGGATTAATGCATTATTTTCTTGGTTTAGAGGTATGGCAGCAGAAATGTGAAATTTTTCTTGGACAAGGGAAATATATTGTGGATATTCTCAAAATATTTGGGATGGAGGATTGTAAACCCATGGCTACACCCATGATTACTAATATGAAGAAGCTAAACACCTCTAAATCAGAAAAGGTGAATTCCACTATTTACATACAATTGATTGGTTGCTTGATGTATTTGGTTAACACTAGACCTAGCATTTGTTTTGTTGTTAACACTCTTAGTCAGCACATGGTGGATTCTAGAAGAGTGCATTGGATTGCAATCAAAAATATTCTAAGATATTTGAAGGGTACCATAACATATGGAATTCAGTATGTGCAGGGAGACAAAATTAGATTGGTAAGATATTCAAAATCAGATTGGGAAGGGAGTGCAGTTGGCAGGGAGAGTACTTTTGGTTGTTGTTTCAACATGGGTTCAGGGATGATCTCCTGGTATAGCAGGAATAAAAATTCAGTAGCTCTTAGTTCAATACAAGTTGATTACATGGCATCCATCCAAGCTAGTTGTGAATCCCTTTGGATTCATAATATTCTTGCAGATCTATTTAAAATAGAGTTGGATCCTACGGTGATATACTGTGATAATCATAGTTGCATTAAACTCTCAGAAAATCCAGTGTTCCATGATAGATCCAAAAAAATGGATATTAGATACCACTTCATCATGGACTATTACAGAATTTTTCTCCTGCAGACAGATGACACTTCCCTTGGATTACTAGACCCCTCTACCAAGATAGAAACAATACAAGTGGACACCAACATCCCTTTAAACTTAACCAATTAGAATGAGAAGGAGAAAAAGGATATTATGAACCGGTTTCGACATTTGTCCTTGTTGTCTCCAATACCCGGGCTTGATCTCCAAGCTCCCTAGCTCAAGTTGATATCTGTAATGGACAGCAAAGGAAAAAAACTATCTCATACTCTACAACATTATATAAGACAAGTTTATCTATGAATATTAGAGAAAAAGTAGACAAGCAAATGTAGCAAGACATAAAATTGAAGGAAATAAGCCAAGTATTTATTAACTAGAAAGCCAAAAAGAGATACTTACTTACCACGATTGATGCAACAACAACCTCTCCAAGATATCCTTGTCCAACCCCTTGCAGGAATCTTAAAATCAAAATGATGAATTTTTTCCCTGGGATCAAAGTTTTGATACCTCAAATGTTCCTCCCTTTCACCATGGAAAGCCCTCATTATATAGGATTTGGAGGCTTAACCACCATGGAGAATATCACTCACTAGATCAACTAAATTGGGATCTCCAAGATTTTTAGGGAGAAAATATATCTCAAGGATTTTAGGGAGAAAATACCTCTCAAGGATTTTAAGGAGGAAATATCTCTCAAGATCTACCAAATTAAGATTTTGGTTTGAGAAAATATCTCAACCATCCATGAGATTCTCAACTTCTCCTTGATATTAGGAAACTAAATGTGAGGTGGATTCTCACACTAAATTAATTTCCTTTTCATGAATAATTCATGTGCACATAGTATTTTGACCTTCATATGATATATTTCTCCTCCACACTGACTAGAGGTTGTGACAATTGTATTTCATGGTGTCAAGGGGTTGCGACACTTATAAAAATGAATGTGACACTTGGTAATTTGCACACGACACTTGCAATAGTGCATGCAACACTTAACAAGGTGCATATGTCACTTTGCGACACTTAGGGTGAGAAACTCAAGTGTGGCATTTTGGTGTGTAACAAATGCCCCCTAAAGTGTGAGGTTAGAAGAGAAATTGATGGCTGAAACGCTTTACAAATTCTTCAATGAAAGGGTGTTGGATTCAGAGAACCTGGAAGAAGATGCAAACAATCATCAGTCAATATACAAATATGCTATATTTATGAGGTAGACATACCTATGTTCAAAATACGAGATGACTCAAAGATTGGCCACCGACCATTACACTCCAGATCCATGATAATGTTGACTAAGGATATGGCCACCATAGATACAATGTGGATCCATACCTCCATGACATGAATTGATCGTAGCCACAAAAAATACACAATGGAGCTACAATATGAAACTTCCATTAGATTCCAGAATGTTTCACCTGCGGACAGATGAAAATTCCCTTGGATTACTAGACTCCTATACCAAGACAAAAACAATACAAGTGGACACTAACATCCCTTTAAAATTATCTTAACCAATCAAAATGAGAAGGAGAGAAAGGAGATGATGAACCTATTTCGATGTTTGTCCTCATTGCTTCCAATACCTAAACTTGATCTTCAAACTCCCTGGTGCAAATTGAGATATGCAATGGACAACAAAGGAAAACAACTATCTCCTACTCTACTTGATTAGGGAAGACAAATCTATCTACGAATATTAGAACAACAATAGACAATCAAATGAGAAAATACACATGATTGAAGGAAATAGGCCAAGTATATATTGAATGAAAACCAATAAAGAAGATAGTTACATACCATGATTGATGTTGCAGAAACCTCTCCAAGATCTCCTCACCCAACCCTTACACGAATATACCAAGACCAAAATGATGATACTCTGACTAATTGCGCCTCCTTCACCTTGGAAATACCTTCAATATATAGGCTTGAGAGGTACACCCACCATAAGAAAATGAAGGATATAGTTGATTATATGGATCCTTGAGGTTCAGATATGATCCTAAGATTAAGCTGCAACATAGGGGTCGAACATAACCAACCTCATCCCAAGAGAGCTGGCCCATAAAATAAGGTGGAGGATCCCCCTTTTCCTTCTAACAAGACTGGTGCTCCCCCTTAGTTGAACATAGGGCACCATATTCTACAGTGTTTCTCCCCTAACATGGCAAGGGAGGTTCCATTCCATGAAGTGGAACTCCCCCAACATGGATAAGAGGGCACCACCCTTCATAAATGCCCATAAAATGATTGATTTTTCCAAGAATAAGGTGTGTTTTGACCTTGAAATAATGGGTTTCTTCCTCCAATATGACTTATGGGTCAAGGAAAATGTCTTTGATGGTGTCAAGGGGTGGAGACACTAAAAAAAGTTATTATGAAACTAGGTAAGGTACATACTACACTTGTGACAGTGCATGTGACAATTAACAAGGTGCATACGTCACTTTACGGCACTTGCGACACTTAGGGTGTGAAACTCAAGTGTGACATTTTGGTGTGTAACAGATGCCCCTCTAAAGTGTGATATCAACAGATAAATTGATGGCCGAAACACTTTACAAATTCTTCAATGAAAGGGTGTTGGAGTGGGAGAACCTAGAAGAAGTTGCAAACAATCATCAAACAATATTAATATAAGTTCCATTTCCGAGGTAGACATACCTATGTTGGAATACGAGATGACTCAAAGTATGGTCGATGAAGAATACACTGTGGATCCATGAGAATAATTACTAATGATATGGCCACCAGAGATATAATGTGGATCCATACCTCCATGACATGAA
>SNQJ01S0013042.1:80772-106494 GCA_010110895.2 Picea sitchensis | reverse complement strand
GGGCAACCTCCAGTCGAGCAGAGCTCTATTACAATAATCTCCAAGCTAGGGTTCTCATACCCTCAAATCTTATTTATACTAAATATGTCTATCAAAAGAAGCATCTAGAGGAAGATCCTTCTAGAAGCGGAATCTTCTATTAGGTCTTCTTACATTTGACTTATTCTATTTTATTGCAAGGCCTTATTAATATTGACCTTTATTACATCCTAATATATTGTTCTACCTATGTGCGGGTTAGGACCCTAACATGTCCTCTCCCTTAAAAACAACCTTGTCCTCAAGGCTTGAGATGTGGAAATTGTTGCAGAATGATAGTTGGTTCCCAAGTGGCATGTGCTGGAGTTGTATATTTCCATTGGATTAACACTTCCTTGATGGTTCTCTGACGCAGGCGACTCTCACGTTGGTCCAAAACTACTTGTGGCTGTAGCCAAATGGATCCTTCTTCGGCTAACTCAAGAAGGTTGGTTTGAATTTGACACTTAGTTCTGATCACCTTCTTTAAGCAGGAAACATGAAAAATAGGATGTAGCTTCGAATGATTGGGAAAAGCTAATTGATAGGCCACCTATCCCACATGCTTGAGAACTGTATAAGGACCATAAAATTTGGGTGCTATCTTCTGACAATGCTCGACCTTGAGGGAATTATGCTTGTAAGGTTGCAAGCGAAGAAACACCTGATCCCCTTCTTCAAATTGATGTTCAAAGAGACCTTGATCTTGCTTCATGTGATTATGTGCCATTTGTTAGCCTCATAATCCTAAAGTTATATAGTCTAAGTATTTTCTATTATAAATGTTTTTAGAAATTAATTTATTCTAGTTTGTTAAGATAAGGACACCTAGCTTCTATGTAAAGGACACCTATCATACTCATGTGATTATGTGATTGGTTGTTCTCCTAGTTTTTAGTTTAGAGTTAAGCTATATAAATAAATTCCTTCTTCAAGTGAGGTTAAAGGAGTAGATTATGAATTTGAGATTGTAATCACTTTTTCCTTATTAATAAAATTATGTGTCTGAGGACACTTTGTCAACATGGTATCAGAGCCATGGTGAAATGGTGATGGATTGAGGAAGCAAGGAAGTCTCCACAACATCAACATGTATCTCTTCAAATTCAATTGCAACAATACTGAGAACTAATGTACTAAGTGTGCGAACATGAGCACTGGATTGTGAAAGACATTGAACAGTAGCAGGTAGCCGCTACAACAATTCCCAGAACCCACTTGTTGGACCAATTCCAGGGGCTCCAACCAAGATTACTTGGTCTGTGAACCGGGTCAGATCTGTCAGAATGTACTTGGCAGCCAATGCAGCTCTTCCCAATCCACAAGGATCTTACCACTACGGGCAGATCAACATTACTCGAACAATAATCCTCGCAAACTCGACTCCCATTATCAATGGGAAACAACACTACACAGTGAATGGTGTTTCCTACGTGTGCCCGCCTCAGAAGATCAGATCATTCCCTTCAAGATAAAATCTGAATAATTGTGCCCTCCTTAGAAAATCAAATCGTGCCTTCCTCAGAAGATCAGATTGTGCCCTTCAGTGCACGACTTGGAGAACTTTTATTCCCTAACGAAATTTCTCCTACCTCTGCCAGTGTCATACAAACTTTATACAGTGGTTGCAGGTCAAAAGACTTGAATCAGGCAGCTGCTAAACGTTTTTGGTGAATTATTTTAAGTATATTTGTTCGGTACACGATGATTTCCTTGCGCTCATTCTAAGGGTTTAGGGTTTGGCACTCTTATTCAAACACTACACTGGATGCAGGTTATCTTATTGCAGATGCATTATGGGTGCTGATTTATTCATGCAATTCTATAAATTGTTGGCGTTTTATACTTACCCATCTACTGGATGGTGAACATGAGCATTTTATGTGCTCGCATTCTCCATTCGCTGAAGATATAGGGCATATACACCATTGATATGATCCTGTTAGTCAGGCCGAGGGAAACATTACACAATGTTGATGATGATGATCAGGCATCAATTCCTCAAGAGGATTTCTAATTTTGCAACAATGGACACATAGCTGTGGATTACAGTGCAACTTCAGCCAATCCCATGCTAGTTGTCATGCCCTCCATGCATAAAATATATGCTTTTTACCATTAAAGAAGTTTTTTTTTTTTGGAATTATTAAAGATTCTTGTTCAAGGGGGGGCATATTCTTTTTTTTATAAGACTATAAGTCTTGTAAAAGGACAAATTTCAAATTTTTTTGATTGTAATCTTGAATCTCAGAGGTTGAGAAGAGTCTAGTGAAATACTCTCTCAAACTTCTTTTCAACGAGACTTTTAAAGGGTCAAGGCTAAGCCCTTAAAAGTGCTCCTTTTTGCGTGGACTGTGCACTCTTTCTTTCTGGTGCCTTGTGTCTCCTTTTTAGTTTTTTTTGACGACAGTTCAGTGTGCTGGCATGATCACTAACTTGCAATCCTTTAAATAAGGAAATCTATCATCATGTCAAAATTAATCAACCTATTCACTGATTCAAACAAGTTAGATGGATCCAAGAACTACAAAACTTGGAGTAGGCACATGCATAACACTTTGGTCTATAATGAATTATGGCGTGATATATGTGATGGTGATATTGCTCCAACTAAGCCCATCAACACTACTTCTTTAGCCAAATGGAATTTGAAAGATGAAAAAGCAATTGCTTTGCTATGTTCTTCTGTAACTGAACAAATGTTTGTTCATATCGAGACTTCCAAAGACGCATGGTCTGCTTGGAATCTATTAAAGAAGTTGTTTGATACTCCTGTTGTGTCTCAAAGAGTTTATCTACAAATGAAATTGCTTAAACAAATATTAGAAGACAATGGCAATGTACTAGAATACATTTCAAGGATTAAGAACATTCATCTAGAAATCATCAAAGGCGACTTTTCTAAACTTGAAGATAGTTTTCTAGTCTCCATTGTAATAAATGGCTTGCCTCCATCTTATAAGAATTTTCTTGAGACTTTGCAAATAACTGATAAGTTATCTACTATAACTTTTGATTCACTTAGTGAATTGTTGGATCAACATAGTAAAACCTTTGGAAAACAAAAACAATCAGGAGAAGATCTTCTTTACACTAAAGTTGAATGCTCTAAAGAAAGGGAAAAATCAAATTTTCAAAATTTTCAGAATCAGTCTTCTTATCGAGGTCGTGGCAGAGGTCGTGGTCAAGGTAGAGGTCGTAACAATTTTCGTCAATTTTTTTTTCAAAGTAATGCACAGTCAGGAAGAGGTCGAAATTTCAGTCAAGTAAGATGTAAAAGATGCTTAAATATGGGCCATTATGCATCCAATTGTCTTACCAACAATGATCAATTGCCAAAGTTCAAGTAGATGTCTCAACAATCAGTGCAATATGCAGAAGATCAATATTATCAGGATGATGAAAATGAATATGTTTTTTCAGCAGTTCAACATGAACATTCATTTGAAAATGATTGGATATTGGACATAGGGGCTACTCAGCATATGACTTATCGCAGAGACTATTTTTGGAATTATAAAGATGATCAATTAAAACCCAATTATTTAGCTGATGATACAACTCATATACCTCAAGGAAGAGGTTCAGTGAAATTTTTTCTCCCTGAAATTGGTGAAAAATGGGTTTCAAATGTTTGGTATGTACCATCTTTTAAGAAAAATTTGTTATCCTTAGTAACAATCAGACAAGCTGGACATAAAATTGTCATGGAAGATGGTTTGGTAAAGATTATGTCAGTGAAGGATAACTTGAAAACAATAATGACTGGATATGAAGATGGAAACTTACTAAGAATGAATGGGAATGTCATCAAAAGAAAGGAAGAAGTTGCAGGAACAACAAATTATAAAATGTCTTCATTCAGATTATGGCATTTTCAATTTCGTCATTTAAACTTTGAAAGTCTCTTGAAACTTAAGTCACAAGATTTGGTGAAGGGTTTACCAACTTTCAAGAAAGAGAATTCCAAGTGTGAAGCTTGCATCTTAGGCAAGCAAAAGCGAGAAGCTTTTCCAACCAGCTCATGGCGAGCAACAAAGTATTTGGAGTTGATTCATAGTGATATATGTGGTCCAATGGAATCTTCTTTTGGTGGATGTCAATATTTTATATTGTTCATTGATGACCACACTAGAATGACGTGGGTATACTTTTTAAAGGCCAAGTCTGAAGATTTTGAAAAGTTTGTAAATTTTCAACACATGGTTGAAAATGAAACTAGAGAAAAAGTTGCTTCTCTGAGAACTGATAATGGAGGTGAATTCACTTCAACTGAATTCAATGACTATTGTCAAAACAATGGAATTAAGTGGAAACTGAAAAATTCCTATACTCCACAACAGAATGGAGTTACTGAAAGGATGAACAGAACTCTCATGGGCATGGCAAGATCTATGATGCAGTTTAAAGGGTTGAGCACAAAATATTGGGCTGAAGCAGTCCATACTGCAGTATATCTCAGAAATCGATCACCTACATCAGCTTTAGATCGGAAAAAACCTTATGAAGCTTGGTACGGTTTTAAACCCAAGGTAAATCATCTTATGGTTTTTGGCTCAACATGTTATGCTTTAGTTCCTAAGGAAAAGAGGACTAAATTAGAAAACCGGAGTATGAAGTGTATCTTCATTGGATACTCTAAGGAAAAGAAAGGGTATAGATTGCTTTCAGATGGAAAATTCATTATCAGTAGAGATGTAATTTTTGATGAAACTAAAAGTAACAGTTCAGATGAGATTAACCATCTCCTTAGTCGTTTAGACAAGAAAAACACTAAGGGTAAAGGTAAATTCAACAAATCAAAGCAAGCATTTTGGTTTGAAAAAGACTTGGTTACTCCAGAAGACATCTCTTTATCAAAAAGTTCTTTACCCTTCATCGATAATGAATCGATGAAAGATTCTTCCTAATACTGAATCTTCTCCAACCTCGGATATTTCAGAGAAAGAAGAGCCTCAATCTTTGAAAATCCGCTTTTCAACAATAATGGTGATTCGGATTCCCAATCCCTCTCAACATAAGAAGCCAAAGTGGGCCAAACAACTACTCAAAGATGTTCATTCGGATGAAATGAAAAATAGGAACTTAGGGATCTTCAAGAGTAGAAGCTAATTTTTCTCATGCTTCCGTTGAACCTACTTCTTTTGTTGAAGCAGATGAACATAAAGAATGGAAGGAAGCAATGATTAATACATATGATTCAGTACTTGCAAATAGGACTTGGAACTTAGTTTATTGTCCACATGATGTTAAGCCTGTCGGTTGTAAATGGGTTTATCGAGTAAATTACAATCCTAATGGTAAAATTGAAAAGTAAAAAGAAAGACTTGTTGATAAAGGTTTTTCTCAATTGGAAGGAATTGATTATGAAGAAACTTTTGCACCAACAGCTAAATGGAAAATTGGTTATCAATTTGGCTACACATAATGGTTGGAAACTACATCAAATGGATGTCAAAGTGCCTTCCTGAATGGTGATCTAAAGGAATATATTTTCATGACTCAACCATAAGGTTTTGAAGCTAAAGGACAAGATCATAAAGTTTGCAAACTTGTGAGGCTTTATATGGTTTGAAACAAGCCTCCTCGAGCTTGGTATGCAAAAATGGATGAGTACCTATGAAAGGTGGGTTTTCAGTGAAGTGAATCGGATGATACATTGTATTTTAGAATACAAGATAAGAACATGTTGCTTGTACTCATATTGATGACTTAATCATAAGAGGAAATAATGAAGCTCACATCAAATAAGTTAAGGAAGAACTTAAAGAAGGGTTCAAAATGATTGACTTAGGGGAACTTCATTATTATCTTGAGTTGGAGATTTCTCAACATCTAACCAAATATTCCTTAGTCAAACTAAGTATGCCATTGAAATATTAAAGAAATTTGGCATGGAAGATTGTAAACCTTCTCTTACCCCATGGAGCAGAAATTGAAACTTTCAAAATTTGAAGGGGGCAAATTGGTAAACAGTACAAAGTAGAGGCAATTGGTTGGAAGTCTCATTTATTTCATAAATACTCGACCATATTTGTCATATTCGGTGATATACTTTTAAGGTTTATGCAGGAACCAAGGTAAAGTCATTGGAATTCAACAAAAGGGTACTAAGATACATTCAAGGTACAAAAGACTTTGGTCTTCTCTACAAAAGGAACGAAATTTTTACACTTGTTGGATATTGAGATGTTGATTTTGCAGGTGACATTGATGATAGAACGTATCGCCGACATTTAATGGATATGGGTTTAGCAGCAGTATCTTGGAACTGTAAAAAGAAGACAACAATTGCAAATTCTTTAGCAAAGGCAGAGTACATATCAACTTGTGAAGCAACATGTGACATTGTATGGATACGCATAATTTTACAAGATCTTGGTGAAACTTAGAAATCACCAACTACATTATTGATCGTGATCCCGGTCAGCAATAAAGATGGCCAAGAATTTGATATTTCATTCAAAGACTAAACATGTCGATACCAAGTACCACTTCAGCAGTTCCCTCATCATCAAAGACATCATCAAGCCTCAGTTTTGTCCGTTTGAAGATCAAACTTTAGATATTTTACCAAACCTCTTGGTGAACTAAAGTTCACTAAGTTTAGAGATGAACTTGGTATTTTTAAAAATGAACTTCCAGATTAAAGGGGATTGTTAGCCTCATAATCCTAAAGTTCTATAGTCTAAGTATTTTCTATTATAAATGTTTTTAGAAATTAATTTATTCTAGTTTGTTAGGATAAGGACACCTAGCTTCTATATAAAGGACACCTATCATACTCATGTGATTGGTTGTTCTCCTAAATTTTAGTTTAGAGGACACCTAGCTTCTATGTAAAGGACACCTATCATACTCATGTGATTGGTTGTTCTCCTAGTTTTTAGTTTAGAGTTAAGCTATATAAATAAACTCCTTCTTCAAGTGAGGTTAAAGAAGTAGATTATGAATTTGAGATTGTAATCACTTTTTCCTTATTAATAAAATTACGTGTCTGAGGACACTTTGTCAACACCATGACCAAATTCTCTTTGAGGGTATGAAGAATAGCCTCTAGAAATGTAAGTGTTTGGTCAACCGCCTGGACCTTCAAGACACCAGGTAAGTATGAGAGAACTGAAGGTGTCTTTTGTCCATATACTTCTTCAAAAGGAGTAATGCGTGTAGTTGTATGGTATGAAGTATTGTACCACCATTCAGCTAGGGGTAACCATTGAGCCCACTGATTTTTCTTTTCTGAGGCAAAACACCTCAAATATGTTTCCAAACACTTGTTGACAACTTCTGTTTGACCATCAATTTGGGGATGATAAGTTGTACTAAGATGCAGTTGGGTGCCTTGTAGCTTGAACAGTTCTTGCCAAAAATTTCTTGTGAAAATGGGGTCGTGATTAGAAACAATAGAGTGTGGCATGCCATGGAGCTTGAAGACCTAATCCATGAAAATTTGAGCCACTGTGGATGTTGTAAACGGGTGTTGAAGAGCACATAAATCAGCATACTTGGAAAGGCGATCAACAACCACCATGATGACTGATTTATTTCCTGGTTTGGGTAAGCCTATAATAAAATCCATAGATATGTCCTTCCAAATAGCAGGTGGAATCAGGAGTGGTTGTAGTGTGCCTGGATATTTGACTGTTTCTCCCTTGTTGCATTGACACACATCACATTTGGCCACAAAATTATGAATGTCCTGTTTCATACCATCCCAGAAAAAAGAATGTTTGACCTTGTCATAGGTTTTGGTGAACCCAGAGTGCCCCACTGTTGGTGTAGCATGAAGCTCAGAAAGTACCGTGGATTTAAGCTTTGATTGTTTACTTAAATACAAACAGACTTTGTATTGAAGCTCATCATGGAGCCAAGAGTACCCTGGGGGAGCTGGAGTGGTGGACTGCAATTTTTGGATAAGCTGTGAACTTTTGGGATCTTATAGCCATTCTTGGCAAACAACTTGGAGCCAATATGGTACAATGAAGGAAAGAGAAAAAATGGATCCTTCATCTTCATATTTGCGGGAAAGTGCATCTGCAACCACATTTTCTTTGCCTTTCTTGTAAATGATCTCATAATCATATCCAAATAGCTTATTTACCCATTTTTGTTGCTCCGGGGAGGAAATGCGGTGTTCCAAAAAATACTTAAGGCTTTGATGGTATGTATTAATTTGGAAGTGTTGCCCCAATATATAAGGGCACCACAAATCAACAACATGCAAAAAGCCAAAATTTCCTTTTCATAGATATATTTTCCCAGATTTCTTTCAGATAGTTGCTTACTGGTAAAGGCCAAAGGCTAACCCTCTTGCATAAGGACAACACCAATTCCTTTCCCTGAAGCATCACATTCCAAGACAAAGGTCTTTATGAAATCAGGAAGGGCCAGGACTAGAGTAGTGCACATGGCCAACTTCAAGGTTTGAAAAGCTTGAGCAACATCTGGAGTCCAAGTGGAAGAGTTCTTTTTTAGGAGAGCAGTGAGAGGTGCTGCAATCTTTCTGTAATTCTTAACAAACTTGCGATAATAGCCTGTTAAGCCCAGAAATCCACACACGATTTTGAGAGTCTTTGGGTGAGGCCAGTCTTGCATAGCTTCAATCTTCTTAGGATCCACCCTGACGCCATCTTCACCAACCAGATGACCCAATTACTCTACTTCTAAGGAGCCAAAAGCACATTTAGACTGCTTCAGGAAAAGTTGTTGCTGAGAGAGTAGATGGAGAACTCGATCCACATGAGCAAGATGTTTTTTCCAAGTCTTTCTATAGATGAGGATATCATCAAAGAAAACTAAGACAAAGTGACGGAGAAAAGGACAGAAGACATGATTCATGAGGCTTTGGAAGGTGGAGGGGGCATTACACAAGCCAAAGGGCATCGCCAAAAACTCATAGTCGCCCTCATGAGTTCTAAAGGAAGTCTTGGGAATTCCTGCCTCTTTAATACATATCTGGTGGTAGCTGAATGAAGATCAAGTTTAGTAAAGAATTGGGCGCCACTCAATTCATCCAGGAGGTCATCAATGACAGGAATGGGAAATTTGTCTTTAATGGTAAGTTTGTTGAGGGAACGGAAGTTAGGACACATTCACCAATAACCTTCATTCTTCAGTACCATGACCACAGGAGAAGAGTAGGGGCTCGTACTAGGGAGGATAATGCCTGCATTAAGGAGTTCCTAGACCATTTTCTCAATTTCATTTTTTTGGGAAAAGGGGTGACGATACAGACGGATATTGGGAGGAAGGATTCCGAGTACAAGGGGAATGGAATGATCATGAACACCACGTGAAGGAGGGAGTCCCTGGGGAGTGGAAAATACCACTTGATGTTTAGAAAGGATGGCTTGGAGGTCTTGTGACACCGAGGGTGTTTATGTTGTGTGGATGGCATTGAGTTGAGCAATAACACCAAAATGACCCTTTTTGAGCATCTTTTCCATGCAATGGGAACTAATGATCTCAGGTGAATCGACGGTTATGCCTTGGAACTTATATTGGTGGCCTTCCTAGTCAAATTGCATGGTTAATTCCTTAAAATCCATGAGAATGGGACCCAAAGTTCTTAGCCAGTCTGCACCCAACACAATGTCACACCCGCCCATGTCTATAGCAAACATATGAGATTTCAAAACGCCCTCCACATTTCATGGAGACACCATTGGCAATCATGATTTGGAAATTATTGATGGCATGGATGTAGCAATGAGTTTCTTGGGCAATGCGGCGATGAATAAAATTATGGGTGCTTCCACTATCAACCAAAATGATGACCTTCAGATGCTTGATGTAACCGATTAGCTTGAGGGTTTAGGGAGCGGAGAAGCCAGTGAGATCATTGAGGGAAATGACCAGTCCTGCTTCAGGAGGGTCTGAGGGAGGGGTTATGTCGGGGGTGTCAGGTGACTCAGACACAAGGGGAGTTTCAATATCCTCTTCCGAAATATCCTTGGAGATGGCCATAAAGAGATTTTGTTCCTTACACTTGTGGCCCGGAAAATATTTGTCATCATAATTATAAGAAAGGCCTTTGAGTTGTTGTTCATCCATTTCAGCCCTGGTCAATTTTTGGATCTTTAGTGGAGCAGAGGGAGTAGTGGGATTTACTAGTTTATGGCGAGGGGTAAAGGAGGGTTTCCAATTTTGAGAAGATACAACATGTTGTGCTTCTTTATCTCTTTTAGTAGCCTCCACCCAAATCTGAGGCCGAGCCATGAGGACATGGGCCCAAATCTCATCCTTGAGGCCACTGATAAAACATTCTCAAAAAAAGGCATCAGACATGCCCTATGTCCGAAAATCCAGGCGCTCAAAGGCAGCTATAAAGTCTTCCATTATTCCTGATTGTTTCAAATTTGTCAAACGACCCAAATGGTTGGTGTCATTGTCAAAGCGTACATAAATCTCTTCCACAAAGTGTGTCCAAGCAATATACCCTTGACGAGAAGTTTTTTTGCATTGCCACCATTGCCAACGTTCTTTATCTAGATGGAGAACACCATACTGGAGTTTGGCCAAGTCATTTGTAATGTCGTATAAAGAGAAATAATGTTCCATTTGGGTTACCCAACCAGTGGGATCCGAGCCATAAAATTTGGTCACATACACCCTTGGAAGGCGTAGGTCACGTTGAAAGTGATGGTTCTGAAATTTATGGGAATGAGAGGAATGGTCACCTTCAGTATGTGGAGATGAGGAAGAGGAAGGGTTGTCTATAGGGATATGTAGTTTGGTGCAGAGTGCCAAAAAGATAGATTCAAGCCGGGTAGTGAGGTCTTGTCTGATTTCCTCCATTGAGGACTGCATGGTTGTATTGATGGCGACAACATTGGTACTAAGTTGTTTTACTTCTTGTTGGGTCTCGATGAGACCAAATTGCAAGGTGTTGAAGCAAGCTTCCAATTCTTGGCTATGGGTATGGGCCATGAGGATGGGGGAACTGAAAAGGGGGGGCGGGGTCAAAATTTTTGCCGAAAAATGATATGGATGAAAGTGATAAGGGCGAATAATACTACAGAGAGGAAATTCCCAAATTCTCCAGTCTGAAGAATACTATAGGACCCTAACAAAACTTGACCCACTTCCTTCAAAATTTTCCCCCATCCATATAGATGAGTACCTCTTTATTTTTTAACGATCTTGAGGAGGATAAAATATGCTCGATATAGCTCATCCTTTGGATGAGTCCCTCGACATATGTTTAGAGAACCCAAGGAAAGAGGGGTTTGGCCCCATATGGTTCCTGTAGATTGGACTCACATAGGTCCTTCGATGCATAGTTTTATGATCCCAAAGAAGGTAAACTTGGTGGTTTTTCACATTTAGAGAGTCTAAAAAGAACTTAAAGACGACTCCATGGATCACTTTTTCGTAAATTTAGTCTCCCAACCCTGAAAAAAGTGTAAAACAATATAGGGGAGAATTCTTCTAATCATGCTCGACTATAGTATTCCTTTTTTGTAATTATTCTCACAAGGAAGAAAAATAGATAAACTACCACTCAAAATATTCCCTTTCAAACCTTTTAACGAGTGTGAAAGGAAGCAAGCTCACTTGAAAATACTTTCATGTTTAGGGAGTCTGAAAATAGCTTAAAGGAGACTCAAAATAGTTCCTTTTTCGTATATCTTTTACAAGTCTGAAAATATATAAAAGTATACTCGGTAACATGTTCTCATGTATTAAAGAGCACGAGAAAGAACAAATATTGAGCTTCGTAACCTATTCTCATGTATTTACAAGAATGAGAAAGAACAAAGACTAATCTCATTCTAGAAAAACTACTACGTTACGGTGGGAACGACCCCCAAGTGAGGATCACTCCTAGTAGCATGTCTCTCTAGAGGTGTTTTCCCCTAGATTGCATGATAGAATCTTTTCTCTTCACTCCAACATGATGTCTAGAGGCTGGAGACTTACCCCCAAAGCATTTTTTCCTCCGACGACTCTTCTTCTTTCCTCATTTAGGTGTCGTGTTACTAATGGGAACATTTTCACTAAGCAAAGGAAAAGAAGTTTCAAGTACTCGATCTAGAGTGAGACTTGATTCTAATGGAGGGGGGTCTAATTCATTTTTTAACAATCTTGACATAGACGATGAACTATGCTCATAAGCATTTGTTTCATTTTTTAATGAGCTTGACACATGAAAAGAACTATGCTCATTAAGACCAGATACTACATAAGGATCAAATTATTCTAGGGATTGTCACAACTGAGTCGAAATCATATTTAACATGGAAAACTATGGGGTGGGAGGAGAAGGTAAAGGAAAAACCCCCATGATCAAGGAATCCTTAAGGAGACCTACTGTGATAAGAATTCTCCCCCCATGGACAAGTTGAGTTCCCCTCAATTGGGTTTCATACAAGTGAGACAACCTCTAAAAAATGGAAACTAACATCACCCTAAAAAACCATTCTATTTTCTTGCGGGAGGGTTGAGAGAGAAGAAGAGAAGGTATGTGCACCTGATTTATGACATTTGTCTTTGTCACTCCAATGATTGATCTCCAATCTAAGAATCTCCCTTAATGTAGTCAATCCTACAAGAACAAAGGAACCTTCTCCTACTACTATCTATGATCTAATAATAGAAACCCTACCTATTGATAACATAGACAAAGTGATCAAATGGACAATAAATGAATGAGAGAATATAAGAGAAATAGGCCAATTTTTTGTATTATTGAAAGCATGAAGCTTACAACCCGATGCTGCTGCAATCCTCCAAGCTTCTTTCTTCAGCCCTTGAACATGAATCCAACTCAATATTCTTCACATACAAAAAAAAATTTCACTCTTGACAAGATAATAAGTTTGGTATGCTTCCCTACCATCTCCTCACTCTGAAATGGCCCAGTTATATAGATTCATGGGATTCCAACCACTTAGGGTAAATTGGGGACTTGGTTAAGAAAATAATGGATCTTGGTAAGGGATGAGTTATCTTCATGGTCATTCTTTCTCCAAAGATAAGATAGAAGGATGTTCGAATCATATCTTGATGAAAACAAGAAAACAAACCAAGAACCATCCATAAAGTCCTCAAAATATGCCCCTAGATTCATGGTATTTGACCAAATCTGCATGGTCTCTCCCCTAGAAGGGTAGAGAGAGTGGCTTGGTAACCCCCATAACACTATGTCAATGGGATGGTATCTCCCCCAAAGTGGGGAAGGGGGAAACCATGTCCAAAAAGGTCTAGAAAAACAAGGGGGAAAGTGAGATTTTGACCCTTAAATGATGTCTTTCTTCCTCCAATTTCACAAGGGATCATGACATGTGAATTTTATATGGTAAAAAGGTCAAAATACTTAGGAAAGTGCGACACTTATGCCATGACATTATTCCATTGCAACCGTGACACTTAAGGTGAGATGTCAGTAGTACGCCACTTAACAAAGTGAAATACGACACTTAGCTAGGTGTGACATAATGGCATATAACACCTACTCCTACACTCTCAAGACTATTATGTCCTAGCAAAGTGACATTATTCACTACAAAATTATAGATATCTGGAGTTGTATAGTCAAGTTGGTCAATAGCGATAATTTTTCCTTGATGGGGAAATCATAAGATACGAAACACCCAAGATGCAATGACAACCAGTGCATAGAACAACTACGACCAAGTAACATTTATAATCCAGGGTCACATCAACCAATTTGATATCGAACGTAGCAGTTTTACCCTTCAATGTCACAACAAAATATTGCAATATTCTGTGAGGTTGGAAACCACGTCCATCAAATGATTTCAGGGTGGTAGGGGACTTGCTAAGTTAAGGAGAACCAAGGGCTCTCAAACAAGGCAAAGACATGACACAGGTGGAGGCTCCCTCATCCAAAACAATGCAATGGATGTTCTTTCCACCAACCAAAATTTGAATTTGGAATGCTAAGTGGTGGGAAAGCCTCTCCTTAGAATAGTTTAGATTAAATGTAATAATATTCGACTCCTTGGGATCCATGGCTCTAATGGCTGACAAAGGGGTTCTACGTTGACTTGGACAATGTTGTATAATTTCTAGGGCAGACATAGCACAAGGCTCTTGTGCCAAATCTTCAACAACATTGTAGTTTTGGGAAACATGGGCATTTCAATTAAATGTCTCTTTTCAAATTACAGTCTTGGGTAGGTGCTACAATGCATCATAAATTGTCTTCTCAATATGAAGAGGACTGGAAGATAGAGGAGGAGTGGATGTGGAGGGTTGATCGACAACCTTTCCTTTAGTATGATCACCTGGAGGAGTGTCATAAGTATTTTCTCAAGTCGTTACTATTAGCACATAAAATTGTAGGGGTAAAAAATAATCACTTTGGTTTTGTTTTTTGAGTCACACCTTTGATCCTTACATCATTACCTTGACATGTCACCTCTCAGTTGTACAAAAGGTTCTCTTTTTCATCATCCATATATTTAAATGTCAAGTTAAAGAAAGTTGTATGTGCTTCCAACTCACTAGGAGAGTTCGTAGCGTACTCATAAGTACCTCACACATTCAATTGTTATCATTGTAGTTAAAGAATCATTATGATCTGGATTTAGGCGCAGAACGAAATGAAAGAAGATATATTACAATGAAAAACTCATGAAAATTTCCAGAAACAGAGAAATGCAATAATACTTGATTTCTATTAATGAAATAATTGTGAAGAGACTATAAAAATATAGAGTGCAAGACTCGCTAGAATGGTGGTAGCTTTATCTCTGAGAAGAGATGTGACGGCTACGCTCATTCGCCAGAAGATCATTACAATGAGGATTTAAAGGCCTTTTTATGATAAAGAGGAATTCCAAAACCCTAGACATCCAAAAACCTAACCCTAGGAGATGAAACACCAAAATTCATGTGGGCCCCGTTTGGGTAAGTTTGTACATTAACTTCCCTGGGTTGTAACTTTTTCATATGATCTTCGTTTTAGGCATGTGATAGCCCATTGGAAATTTATTTTCGAGAAATACACATTACATCATCAAACTCTAACTTCGTCTACATTTTGAGTATGGCAAGCCAAAAAAACATTGTTTAGGGGCCCAAAATGGCCTTGGAAGTACAACAAGAGGTGTTGACATGAAAACATACAAAATAAACTAGTTATATTAGGTGGGAGGCCACCAGTATCCACCTGGAAGATGTGTAGGGATTTAGACAACCCCAAAAGTGTACAACCCACAATTACAAATAAGTACAGAAGAACGTGTTGTACTAAAAAATGGCAAGAGGAACTAGTTGGAACAGTTGGGTGGCCACCAATATCCACCTGGATCAATCCTCCCCCCTTAGGAAGCAATGGTCTCCATTGTGTTGAGTGCCCAAGGAAGAGGAGAAAGAATTTTTTGAATATGAATTTTGGTGAGTTGCTTTCTTTGTTGGGGAAGTTGTGTTGTGTGGTCTATGGAAGACTGTCACACACCTGTTGCTGGCAGGGTTGAATGTGCTCCACCAATCTGTTGTCTCTGGGTTTGACAGGGCATTGTGTAGGCACCACTGTAGGTGAAAAAACAATATGCTTTTGTTGGATAGAAGGTTTTGAGGTTGCAGTGGTTGTAGCGGTATTCTATGCATCCTTTGAACAAATTGTGAAGAGGATGAATTTTGCAATATGAGATATTACCTTGCGACACTGTTTTGGTAGAGTAGTAGTCAGAACTACTTATGGTATCCTATAGAGATGACCTCCCAGAGTAATAATGACACTACGAGGTCTAGACTCATAGAAAACATGACGTCTCCACATATATGGTTGGCCCAAAATAACATCACAGACATCAAGAGGGGCAACATCACACACTACCACATCCTTGAAGGGTTGGATGCCATATGACAGGCGACACTGCTAGCTTACACAGAGATCTCATCCCTGGTGAATCCACCCAATGTTGTATGGATATGGGTGTGGTGTTTTCGACAACCCAAAATATTTGATGGCCTTAACTGAGATGAGGTTCTTTTGGCTGCCATTATCAACAATGAAATGCAATGGGGTCCCCTCCACCCACATCTGTGAATGGAAGAAGTGCCCCCCCTCATTAGGATCTACTGATTCTTCTGGTTGAATTTTTGTGGTCGCGAAAGTAGCAGTGGGGTCTGTGTCAATGATCTATATGTGTCAATATTTTATGGATCGGATTCTGAATCTGTGTCTCTTACCTCGACCACCAATGACTATTTCGAGCGACATTCATCGGTGTTATTCCAGGGGATTTTTTGGAAGTCACACCACTTCCCAGTGTCATTCTTCGTATTCCCTTTACCATTTTTTCCTATGTCTTGGACTGGTTGTCTAGAGGTTGTTGGTTAGGGATGTCTTTACCAGGATTTGGTTATGGGATATTTTCATAACCAAATTCCCATTTGTTCTGGTGCCTAAATTTCTTCTTGATTTTGACAACATATCGATAGGAAACTCCCAATGATGAGATGTTTAGGAAATCCATTTCAATTTGGATGTACCTCTATAGATCCCCATGGTATTTCAGAACTAGATTTCGCTCGGAGTCTTTGATACCCATATTGGTGTGAAAGGTATGGAAAGTATTTTTGAACTCCGACACTGTTTGTCTCTTCTCTTGCCACAGTGTGGTCCATATCATGTACTGATCTTTATAGTTATCAACATGATAGTACTGTTCTTTGACCGCATCCACAAAAAAAATCCAAGTGGGCTCGACCCCGTATATTCCAGATTCCTCTGTGGAACTTTACTCCTAATAAGTTTCCCACTAATGTTTGACATGGGGGAGAGCCTTGAGGAGTGAAAAGGTGATATTTTCCCTATCAGAAAAATTTTGAGCAAAGAAATAACCTTCTAATAGATTTAACCACTTTTCGAGGGCATTCGCGTCTATCTGACCTTCAAATATGGGAATATCAAAATTAACTTGTACCTTGAAGGGAGAGGTTCCTCCAAAATGGTTTCTTGATGAAGATGTGTCTATTGCTATCGGAAAGTGTTGAAGGATTTGTGAAAAATTATCCATCATTTCATCCCTCTGTCGCATGAGATCTTGCTCAAGAAACATGTTAATAGAATCTTCTACTCTGTTGTCTTTCTTTTTTGCCACCATCGAGGGTTTATTGGGCATGTGAGAGTGATTGTCCGCAAGAGAGACAAGATCGAGACCCAAATGGATATACTCGGACCTTGTCAGGGACATGCACTGAAAAATGATCAAGAGTAGCCTTCTATGATACCACTGATCCAGATTTAGGAGTGGAACAAAATGAAAGCAAAGATATTGCAATGAAACACTCATGAAAATTTCCAGAAACAGAGAAACAATACTTGAATTCTATTAATGAAAGAATTGTGAAGATACTGTAAAAATATTCACCATAACCTAAGCATAAGTGATCATTAAAACAAACCAGTTAACCATACTAGAAGATATGAACCCGTAGAATGATGATCTGGGAGCTTGCTTTAGACTTCAGGGACCTGGCACCAACATCAACTCAAGTATTCATAACATTTTTGTTGATATTTGTGTACCTTAGGAAGTGGTCCCCTTATGGTTTTGAGTCTCTAACCACAAGTGGGAAATACTTTGGTACTATGTACCTTGTACTTTATGTCTAATTTCGCTTTCAAGACTTAGGAGATTTAAGTCAAAAGTGAAATTTGGTCATTTTAGCTTATAGTGACTATTAATTCACTTGTGGGTGAATTAGGAGACATAAAGTGAACTTAGGGAACTTAACCCAAAGTTTGTGAGAAAGATTATTGTGGGATGATCTCAACCTATGATTAGAGATGGGGTGGAGAGATCTCAACCATCCATGTTTTAGGTTTCCTTATGGAGGTTCAAGAGGGGCGCATAGGGCCAAGAGAGGATAATTCACTCTTATGTTCACTTGGAGAGGAAGAGGAGAGAAATGGACATGAGTATGGAAGCATTGGATGAGGGTTTCAAGGGTGTCTCCTTCCATGGAGGGCTCTAGGAGGCTTTGGATTCCATTGTTTTGTGGTGTTGATGTTTGTTTGGAGGAGGGCACACTATAGGAGGAGGGCATACTTATAACAGGGGTGACTTGCACTTGTCAAATTTCCTTGAGGATTGTTTTTTTGAAGAGGTAACACACAAGGTCAGACTTGTGTGTAAGGGTTTCTTCATCATATCTTCAAGAAACAAGGGCACAAACTTTCAATGGGATTGAGAAACACGGGAGAAGGGCACACCATGCTTGGGCACATTTAATTTCTAGGAATTGTATAACATCTTGAGAGGGGCTGAAAATGTATAAGGTTATTTTGTTTCATGTACTTCTTGTATCTCACATTACTTACATCACATGTAAATAGACTTATATTCCAAACTGGTTTTCCCCGAGGGGGGGTTGTCCAAGGTTGTGTTGAGAAAAAACCTTTATGTCCATTTTCATGTATGCTAGAGTTTAGAACAACATTATTTAAGTTGTAAACATCTATAGGTTTGTTACATATTTAAGGCATGCATGTACAAACCTATTGGCTACTAAAACTACATGCTAGAGCACCTTAAAAGGTTATATAACCTTAACAAAACAACAATAAAGTTCCTAAACAATTTTTTGTTATAAAACAATAGCAAAGACTTGTGTGACAATAGAAACTTAGAGCCAAATTGAAGTCAAATACAAACCTAGTTGGAAGATTATTAGGAACTCAAAAAATCTTCATGGTATCAGAGCCCTTGGTGGCTAAATATTGTTGATTTTGGACAACATTTCTTGACAGTTCTTGGCAGCTTGTGGGAAGATTTCTTGACAACAATTCGATAGTGATTTGTAGCAGCTTGTTGGAAGAAATTCGAGTGACAGTTGTAGGATAGTTGGTGGACTAAAACTCGGCCTCTTTTCACACCTACTTTCTAGGAGTGAGGCTGATTTTTCACAACCTCTTTTTGCACCTATTTGTTAGGAGTGAGGCTGTAGTTCTACTGCCTCTTTTCACACCTATGTTGACATGAGTGAGGAATTTTTATTTTGCAGTTGCATAATCATAGTGATTACAATGGGAAATCATGTCAATATCCTAAATGCAAGTAGAGGATAGGCTAGTCGGAGATAGCAATTGGTCCCCTTGGAAAATCGGGCTTATCTTTGTCTTGGAGGACCTAGAACTATGGCATATAGTTCAGGCTCCTGTTGTTGTTCATCCTGTCACTGCTCCTATATTGGTGGCATATTTCAGGAAGAGGAACAACAAGGCAAAGAGAACTATATGTGATGTAGTGAAGGATCACATCATACTCCACTTGACTATTAAAGACTTTGCATATGAGATGTGGGCATCCTTGTGCAAGCTTTACCAAAGCTCTAACCAGAACCGAAAGATGGTTCTACAGGAGAGACTCGGGAGCATTCGGATTCTCAATACTGGGTCAGTTTCTTCTTACCTTGTCAGGTTCACTCAGATCAGAGATGAGCTTGCAACCATCAAAGATATAGTGGACCCATACTTTATGGTGAGTACAACTTTAAACAACTTATCCAAACCATGTGGTCCATTTGTTTGAGGCATTGTTTCCCGAGAGCTTATGCATACTTGGGAGAGACTTTGGGATGATTTCATACAGGAGGAGATGAGACTCACCTTAGGTTATTCTGGACAACAACAAATATATTAGGATGATGAGGATCTTGCTCTTTGGAAAAAGGGAAAGAAGAAGGTCGACAAGGGTGCACGATAGGGTCCCAAGCTTGGGGCCAAGCCACAGGGAGAGAGCAGTAGTGGGCAGAAGAGAGATATGAGCAAAGTGAAGTGCCTTGCTTGTAAGAGGATGGGGCACTATGTTGGAAAATGTCATAATGGGAAGAATAAGTAGGGTGGTGTGACAACTATAGCAGAAGAGGTAGATTTTCAGACATAGTTTGAGAGGGAGTATGCCTTCCTCATTTGATGCACTTCGGTTGAGACGACAACCAATATCTGGTACATAGACAAAGGGGCTTCAATCCACATGACTGGTGTGAGGGAGCATTTTATTGATCCCAAAGATATAGAGGTCAGGATGTATGTTTATCTTGGTGATGACACCTTAGTCAGATTTGTTGGGTGTGGCATAGTTAGCTTTAAGAGAGATGGATTGCCACCTATTTCATTCAAGGATGTTCTCTATGTCCCCGGGTTGAAGAAGAATTTGATATCAATTTTCACCCTCCAGGATAGGGGTCTTCAGGTGTCATTCAGAGGGACATAGGTCCTCATACACCCTAAGGGGTCTTGTATCACCTTAGGGCAAGTGATTGGAGTGAGGGATGGGAAAATATTCAGATCGATTTTTCAACCACTTCATGCTTTGGAAGCGAGTATTGACAACAATAGTCAGTTATGTGAGTTATGGAATTGGAGGATGGCTCACCTTCATCATGGGTCTCTTGGAGGACTGATATAGGTTGTGACAGGAGTGCCAAAGTTCAATTCAGAGCATCAATATGTGTGTATAGGGTGTGTGCTTGGTAATTTTAAAAAGGATTATTTTACTAGTAGTGACAACAAGTCAGTCGAGGTACAAATAGATGTGTGTGGGTCTATGTCTCGGCCTTCCTTGAGTAGTGGTGAGTACTATATCGCATTCATTGATGACTACTCCAGGAAGACCTGGATCTATTTCCTGAAGACCAAGAGTGAGGTCTTTAAGAGGTTCCAAGAGTTCAAAGATCTTGTGGAGAACCAGATAGGAAACAGGATCAAGGTCTTGCAGTCAAATAACAGAGGTGGGTATTCCTCCAGTGAGTTTGTATAATTTTGTACCTGTGCAAGGATCAAAAGATATATTACCGTGTCTTACAACCCCTAGCAGAATGGGGTTACCGAGAGGAAGAACAATGTGATTACAGGTGCGACGATATCTATTATGCATGATCAGATCTTTCCTCTATACCTATGGGAAGAGGCGAGTGTTGCTGCAGTTTTCCTGCAGAACATAAGCCCCCATAGGATTTTGGGGAAGATTAATCCTAAGGATGCCTTCATTGGTAAGAGGCCCGATGTCGAGCACATCAAGATTTTTCGTTTCTTGACTTATTCTCATGTCCCCTCAGAGAGAAGGACAAATATAGACCCCATAACCTAGTAGGGGATTCTAGTTGGATACTCAAAGGTCTCCAAATCCTATCGTATCTACATTCCATCACTGCGAAGAATGGTGGTGAGAAGAGATGTTATATTTGAGGAGGGTAGGGATTTTTAGATATCTCTCGAGTCAAGAGTTAGTGTTGAGGATGATGCAGAGGCACAAATTGATGTCTCAGAGGGAACATGACCTCAAATTTATGATACACCAATTTCAGAGGTGATAGGGTCACCTTGCATAACTTCAGGTTCACAGTCATAGGGGGCTCAGGTAGAGGGTGCAGAGGCTTCAAGATCTTAGAGTGTTGAGACTAGGCCTGAGGAAGATACTCTTAGGTAGGGAGATCTTCCTTCTCCTTTGACTACTTCAGGGAAGAGGAAACCAAGATGGCCTCAGGAGACCCTAAAGGAAGCCATGGAGAACGTAGGAGAGCCCAAGAGACAATTCAGAGAGAGAAAATCACCATTGAGACTTGGGTCCTATTTGGCTATGGTGACGAGTATCTCAGATACAGAGCCATAGACATTTGCGTAGGAAGTTGATTGATCTGAAAATAGGGGGCTGATTTTTTATGCTATGCAATCACCCTCTACTCCATTAAAATAAACTTTAGGACCTTGCTCAATGTCTTAGTTGTGCAAGAGGTTTTATGTGTCAAGTTTATGCTTCTTTTAAATGTTTATGTGTGAGGTCTTTGTAAGGTTAAATATGTTGTTTAAATAAATATAACAGAAAATATAAGTTGCAGCAAGTAATAACCAGCAAACACTCACAACAAGAAAAACGTGATAAAGGAGTTCACCCCCAACTGGGCTACATCTCCTTGAGCCTCCATCAATGGACTAGGCTCTCTGGGATTAGTTTGCAAAGATTATTTTACAAGATGATTCTCAAATCCAATGGATTTACTGACTGTACCATTGGGTTCAGAATACATAAAAACCCCAAAAATGACTAATAGAACTCTGAAAACAGACCATGGCTCATCCGTGCATGACCTCTTCTACATGTGGCCTTAAGCTTCCCTGAGCTTCCTTGTGGCAAAAAAAATTGTAAAAGTCCTCAAATGCCTCTGAAACCTATCCCAATGTGTTCATAGAATAACAATTATTCAAAAATGACTATTCAGTCACATAAAATAGACTTGGGCTCATTTGAGCATGACCTCCATCAATGGTGGCCCTAAGCTCCCTAGAGCTCCTGAAACTTCAAGGTAGAAACACCTGAAAAAGAAGTCTCCAAATGGATTTGAAAACTATGCCAATGGATTCAAAACATCCCAAAACCCCTAGATGGGATTTTTCAGCACTTCATTTGGCCAAAAAATGAAGAAGTTAGGCCTCCTGTCATTTCCCCCCTTCAAGCTTACTGTCTCTAGTTCGCCAATTCGCACCTCCTGTGTGAGTAACCAAGCTTCTAGGTGTTTCCCATGCCTAAACCCAACACACACGTGCATTCTCATAAAACATGCCAAATTTTCAGACCGTTAACGGAATTAGGGCCCCCAAAGTCAGAGGTGTTGGGCGCATGGGGGCCATGTGGCCACGTCCTAGCGCAAAAATAGGCCCTCGTTCCAAGGTTGAACCTGGGCGTGACATGTGGCGGTCGCGTGGTTTTATAACTGTTTTCATGGTTGTTTGTGACTCCCGTGCAAAACATGTGGCAAGGGTCATATGGATATGCGCATATACCCGAGGGATGGGGCTAAGCCCCAGCCCAGATGTGCCCAAACTATACAACATGCCATTTTAAATAAATAAAAAAACATGTCTATACCAAGGAACACCATAAGGTACGTCGTTTAGGCGGCCTTTGCCAAAGCGTTGGACCATAGAGGAGGTATGGGGTTCGATCCCCACAGACTCCATAAAATTTTATCAAACAACAAGACCGTGCCATGTGGCACCACTCTATTGGTTAATTCACATGCCACATGTCAAATCATGATTTTCCCACATCTGCCACTCGACTGTCCAATCAACACTTGCCACATCATCAACTTCCACATCAGTGTATGGTCATTCCATGTCATCACCTGTACGGACTGTACAATCAACATTTTTTTTTTACTGTTTGACAAATCGAACAGAACGCGATATCTCTCTCATCCGATGTCCATTTGACCCCATTCGAAGTGAATTGGGTTCATGATGACGAGGCCTACGCAACCGTTTGTTTTGAAGCAATTATGAATACTTTCATTTTTGGGCTAAATTTTGACCCCTGGTCCAGATTCTTATCACACCTTCCCACTGAAAATATTTTGGACCCACAAAAGATGATGATTATCTTCCTGAGCTTTAATACTCCTCTGCTTCCAATTTCTATCAACTGATTATACTTGAAAAGTATTTTTGGCAATCACCTGGGTACCTTGACATGCCTTGCACTGCAACTAGCTATGTCCCTCAACCACTGTTCTCTGGCTGTTGCTGACCCAATGTTCTCTTTGTGCTTGGAAGACTGACAACATTCCCATTAAGAATCAAGTCCCTCTTGTGAACTCTTTGGCGCCAACATAATTCTCTCTACAATGGTTGCAAAAAACATTTCCTGTGACATCTTGTCACAAACCAAGAAAAACTATCAATCTTGAAAACAAACTTTATACAAGACTGAAAAGGATGCCAACAAAGTCTTTTTGTTCTTCAAGCAAAGAATGTCACATCCTATACTTCATCAAAGTACATGGCATTTTCGTGCATCTTAGTGTACTCAATATCGACTTACAAGCCGACAAATACCATCGACTAAACATAAGTCGAAAAACATGATCGACACAACATAGTCGTCAAGACAACATCGACACAAGTCGAGACTCATTTGAAACATATCGACATTCCCAATGATAAGTCGACATTCATGATACACAACAATGTTACATTCATGAGTCACTCATAGTGAAACTATCATCAAGTTCATTCATTGTTTACACATACAAAATCACATGCATGTGCATAGCTCTTCAACTCTCCTTCAAGTACAAACATAAGTACATAAACCAAAAAACATGTGGGTACATAAGAGATGGAAATGAAAACTATATGGCTGCAATAAGTGAGTGTCATACCCCTCTTTTACATCCTCCTGGCGAAGTTGTGCAACTTGTCAAAATTTCTACATAAATGCATACATAAGGCTGAAATGTGCATCTACAAATAGAAATATGAAAGCCTTATTTGTTCAAGAAATCTAACCATTTCTTACCAAGCCAATTCAATGGTGACATTTTCTGCTGAAAATCCTCTTCTTGTGAATCATCTTGACTCACATCTTTGCATAAATATTTTGCATCTTCTTTTCAAGTTGCCTTTGCTTGGAAAGTTTCCTGAATGTGGTCAATATTTTCCAACATCTTGAAACATGATGGTTATCTAAACCACAATATGTACATGGAATTTTTATGCCATTTTTACATGCAAATTTACCATGCTTAACATAATCAAAAGAAACTAAATGATACGCAGAAATATACCTTGAACATTCACATTTATCGCCTTCTTGAGGAGGTGAATTTGAAGAGTTACTAGCTCTCTTTTGAAGACCAACAACAGTGTTCTTGTCCTCATGGTTGTCATAACTCTTTTGTTTCACACGTTTTCATTCATCTTGAACACATACTTTGCATGCTTGAGGGATTGAACTTGCAACAAAAGTTCTTGAACATTCACCTTTATCGCCTTCTTGAGGAGGTGAATTTGAAGAGTTACTAGCTCTCTTTTGAATACCAACAAAAATTTTCTTGTCCTCATTGTTGTCACAACTCTCTTGTTTCACACATTTGCATTCATCTTGAACACAAACTTTGCATGCTTGAGGGATTAAACTTGCAACAAAAGTTGTTGTTGGAACTATTCCCCTTGTCTCCTCAACTTTGGAATATGCTCCATCTTTCTGTTCATATCCAAGATCCCTATACTTGGGCCTCTCCTCAACAACAATAGTCTCAACAATGCCTCGTGCATGCTTTCCTAACCCTCTACCTTCATAGCCCATTTTTAACAATAACTTGGACCCCATTCCTCTAGTGTGATTCTCAAAAACACCAAAGCATTCATCTTGAGAGGAATTTGAAGAAAAAATAGCATTACATACCTCATGTTCATGCATGTAATTAGTAAGGGTTTCCTTTGCCTCATGGAGTTGAGTCTCCATCTCATGCAACTTTTCAAGAAGCTGGTGCTTCTCCTCCTTCATGGCCATCAACTGCTCTTGAAGGAAAATGATCTCCTTTCTATCTTCCCACATCTCTTGCACCACATCTCTCATGGTTAGAAACTCCCCCAACATCTCTTTTTAAAGAACTTGGCTAATGAATATGTATGAGAACTCTTACTATTTGAAGCTTCCTCCATCTTTGCAATATATCAAACTTCAACACAAAACTTGCACAATAATACCAACAGCTAAAACTCTAGCTATCAATGGCAATCACATGAGAAAAACTATGCTCTGATACCACCTGATATGAAAATAGGGGGCTGACTTGTTATGCTATGAAAGCACCCTCTACTGCATTAAAATAAACTTCGGGACCTTGCTCAATGTCTTAGTTGTGCAAGAGGTTTTATGTGTCAAGTTTATGCTTCTCTTAAATGTTTATGTGTGAGGTGTTTGTAAGGTTAAATATGTC
>SNQJ01S0013042.1:51551-73866 GCA_010110895.2 Picea sitchensis | reverse complement strand
AAGATCCCAGAGCTTGGTATTCACACATTGATACATACTTTCTTCACATGGGTTTTGAGAAGAGCGATGTTGATCCTAACCTTTATTACATCATTAGAGGTGAGGACACGCTCATTCTCATTTTGTATGTGGATGAATTTTTCATCATAGGTGCAGAGTCTCTCAGAGTGAAAGTTGGGACTTGCATCAGAGTTTGAGATGAGTGACATCGGGTTGATGCACTATTTTCTGGGCATGGAGGTATTGTAGGAGGAGGGTCACATTTTCCTCAGACAGGGGAAGTATGGTGCAGATATTTTGAGAAGGTTTCAAATCGAGAACTACAGTCCTATATCTACTCCCATGGTCACCAACTGGAAGAAGCTTAGTGCTTCAGATTCCTAGTTGGTGGATGCTACAGTTTATAGACAGTTGATCGATTCATTGATGTATCTGGTCAACACTCGACCATATATTTGTTTTTCTGTGAACACTCTCAGCCAACATATGGTAGATCTTAGGAGTGTTCACTGGATTGGGGCTAAACATGTGTTGAGGTACGTTGCAGGGTCATTTGATTATGTCCTGGATTATATCAGAGGTGATGGATTTAGTTTGGTTGGCTACCTAGACTCAGACTAGGTAGGATGTGCTACTGACAGGAATAACACCTCAAGGTGTTGTTTTGGGTTGGGGTGATGACTTTTTTCCTGGTACAACTGAAAACATAAGTCAATTTCTTTGAGTTCCACTGAGGCAGAGTATATGGAGGTGACTCAGGCCAGTTACGAGGCCATTTGGCTTCGTAATATGCTGGTAGGATTATTTGGTCAGGAGTTTCCTTTGACCATCATTCACTGCAATAATCAGAGTTGCATCAAACTCTCTGAGAATCTAGTTTCCCATGATTGGTCGAAGCATATAGAGATCAGATACCACTTCATCCGAGATTGGTTTTAGAGAGGGTTAGTATAGTTACATTATATACCGACTGACGAGCAAATTGCAGATATTCTTACTAAGGCCCTACCAAGGGGAAAACATGTTTACTTCAGAGACAAGATGGGCTTGGTGAGAAACAATTTACTCGGTAAGAGGGAGTGTTGAGATTTGTGTACCTTGGGAAGTGGCCCCCTTGTGGTTTTGAGTCTCTAACCACAAGTGGGAAATACTTTGGTACTATGTACCTTATACTTTATGTCTAATTTCACTTTGACTCGAGAGATTTAATTCAAAAGTGAAATTTGGTCATTTTAGCCTAAAGTGACTATTAGTTCACTTTATGGGTGAATTAGGAGACATAAAGTGAACTTAGGGAACTTAACCCAAAGTGGTTTTGTGAGTGATATTATTGTGGGATGATCTCAAACTTTCATTAGAGATGGGATGGAGAGATATCAACCATCCATGTCTTAGGTTTCCTTATGGAGGTTCAAGATGGGCGCATAGGTCCAAGAGAGGCTCATTCACTCTTATGTTCACTTGGAGTGGAAGAGGAGAGCAATGGAGATGAAGATAAAAGCATTGGATGATGGTTTCAAGGGTTCTTCCTTCCATGGAGGGCTCTAGGAGGATTTTGATTCCATTTTTTTGTGGTGTTGATGCTTGCTTGGAGGAGGGCACACTATAGGAGGAAGGTGCACTTATAACAGAGAGGACTTGCACTTGTTAGATTTCCTTGAGGAGTGTTTTTTTGGAGAGGTAACACACAAGGTCAGAATTGTGTGTAAGGGTTTCTTCATCATATATTTAAGCAACAAGGGCACAAGCTTTCAGTGGGATTGGGAAACAAGGGAGAAGGGCACACCATGCTTGGGTGCATTTACTTTCTGGGACTTGTATAGCAGCTTGGGAGGGGTTGTCATTGTATCAGGTTCTTTTGTTTCATGTACTTGTTGTATCTCACATTATTTACATCACATATATATAGACTTATATTCCAAACCATTTTTCTCTGCGGGGGGTGTGTGTTGAGGGTCGTGTTGATGAAAAACCTTTGTTTCCATTTTCATGTATGCTAGAGTTTAGAACAACATTATTTCAGTTGTAAATATCTAGAGGTGTGTTACATATTTAAGGAATGCATGTAATAACCTATTGGATACTAAAACTACATGCTAGAGCACCTTAAAAGGTTACATAACCTTAACAAAACAACAATAAAGTTCCTGAACATTTGTTGTTATAAAACAACAACAAAGACTTGTATGAGAGAATAAACTTAGAGACAAATTGAGGTCAAAGACATACCTAGTTGGTGTTGATGATTGCAGCTATGTGAGACATTCTCCAACTTAAATACTTGTGATATGTGGATCATTACAGCTATGTGAGTCTTTCTCTAGCTTACAAACCTGAGAGAAAGCCCCTAAGAAGGGTACGTGGTTCCTATATGAGACAAAGATGGAATGTAGAGATGACCTCCTCCATTCATAGATTTTAGAATAACTCCATATGATTCTCTAGTGGGAAAAGGTGATTTTTTGAGTTAGACATGCATGTGGTTGAGCACAAGGTGAACGTGTGAAATCCCAAAGTGTTGGGTGCATTGTCATGAGAAAAAAAATGAAGATGATGTATTAGCCTCCTCTGAGAAACAGAGTTGATGAGAAAATCCAGATGATTCTCATGTGTGAGACAGAGGGAAAGAAGATTTGTTGAGTGGACGTGCCTGTGGATGAGCATAGGTGAATGCACAAAGAACTAGTTCTTTTGTGTAATGCAGTGAGCCAGAGATATGGACATCCCTATGGATGTGCCCCTAGTGGATGAGAACTAGTGGGTGTATAAGATCCCTTGATTGTTGGCATGTTTACAGGCAGAGTGTGCTTTTCATTGATGGCACGAAAAACAGTGACGATGGAATATTGGCAGCAATGATGGAAAACAGGAAAGAAACAATGATAACATCGGGAATGACGAGACCATGAGAAATTGTTTTCTACAAGCTCAGGGGGACGAGCATAGGGAAGAGAGTTGGAGTTTCCAAATAGCCATAGGTTATCATGAAGGAAACAAGGACTGTACACGGGATTCCTTAGAATCTGTGAGTTTGCAGAAGGAATCAAGTTCAGGAGGAATAGCGTAGAGTTGCACGCAGAGCACAAGTGTGCGTCAGGGCCAAGGTTAAATTCATTTCCAAAGATCAGGAGAGATAGCATTTTCAGAAATGCAGATGAGACCCAAAGTCATCAAGATTCGCAAAAGGATCAAAGGTCGAGGCCTTTGACACTTAGAAATTATTCCAAGTTAAGAGGAAGCGTAAGCTCAAGACGAATACCCGACAACCATTGGATCATTCTGAAGTGGAAGGATAGGATAAGAAAACAAGAACGCAGGAGAGAATTGACTCTATGAAGTCCGAGTTCGCAAAGGAGATCACAACCATTGGCTGGAAGAATATCTGGACCGTTGATCTGGTAAGCAAAGAGTCGGGATTCGGGTCTTGGAAGAAAGGCGCGAGTTGATTTCTGATGTCGCAAAACGCGAAATCCTAAAATGCATAAGATGATCACAACTATTGACCGAGGAAGGATTGTGGGTTGTTGATCTGATGCAAGCATGATTTCAGGAATCGGAAGAAGGGAGGTGAGCCAAATTTTGACATCGCGAAGCATGTAGTCGCGAAACACGAAGAGAAGATCTCGACCTTTGGATCACAAAGAGATCTTGACCGTTGATCTGGAAAGTGTAGATTCAGAAGTTAGGCTTGCGATCATAACCATTGTCACATTCGAAAAGGTTAAGGGAGGATCTAGCACGTCGCTAGGCTCCACTTCAAATTTCGTGAGTTGGGAGAATCGAGGCAACTCGCATCTGAATATCTGATGTGCGAAGTCACGAAGCACTCGAAATTTAGGCCTATGGTCACAGTCATGGTCACATCAATGAAGGTTAAGGGAGGAGCTAGCATGTCGCTAGGCTCCACTTCAGATATCGCGAGTTGGGAGAATTGAGGCAAATCGCAACAAATTACCCGATACACGAAGTCACAAAGCACCCAGGAGATTAAGCTACGGGTCAGAGCTGGAGGTCACATCACTGGAGGATAAAGGGAACGGAGCTAGCAGTGCTAGGATCTTCTTCAGAAATTGGGATTTGGGAGAGTCGGAGTGACTTGCAATAGAAAATCCGAAATGTGAAGTCGCGAAGAGTCATCTTGGTTGATGAGTGGTCACTTTCGGTGGTCACGTGAAAGTAAGGGGCTTAGAAAGAGAAGCTAGCATCCACTGTGAATTTTTCTCAGGAAGGGAAAAGTCACCAAAGGGATGAGTGCGCGGAGGTTCTCTCTGTAACTGCCAGAATAGAATGATGGTATCTTCCTTGATAATTTGAAGAGATTCAGGGTGATCGCCAGAGGAGCTGAAGAGTCTCAATATAACTGCCAGCGGAATGAAGACTCATCATAGAGACAATTGATAGATGAAAGAGTGTCGAAGACTGTAACTGTAACAGAGAGGATAAGTTCAACTGTGACAGAGAAGATGAAGGGTCACACTACTAGAGAAGGCAAATAATCTCAGGATAAGCCACTAATGACGAACAAACTCAGAATAACTGCCAAAGAAGATGAAGAGTTGGGTGGATTATCTCGCAGAGGACTTGGCATGATAAAAGGATGCAGAAAAGAGAAGAGTAAGGATCTTTTTATGATAGTTATGCATGTGGGTAGAATGTGACCGTGTACAGGACCTGAACTGGAGATCAAAGGTGTATCATATAGCATGCAGAGACATCACAAAGTATAAAGGAAGAAGACAAGATGAATAGAGGAATTGAAGTGCGTAGCAGGAGAAAGAGCAGAGTATAGAAGCAGAATAGAGTATAGAAGTTGCAAGAGGCAGAGAAGACATGGAGCTGTAATAGACCATATCAGAGACAGAGAAAGTAAGTAAAGTTTTGTAATATTTAGTCAGGGTGGTAGGGTGGTGCTAGGGAGTATTGCAGTCCTATAAATTCTAGTTGGTGCTAGAAGCTTTTTTGGGAGTTGGTGCTTCCATCTAGTGGGTGCTAGAGAAACCTAGGAGTTGGCGCTTCCATCTAGTTGGTGCTAGAGAAATATGAGAGTTGGTTCTCTCTGCAAGTTGTAGCTTGCTATCAGAGGTTGTAGCCTCATATTTGGGTTGGATCTCAAAGACTGTGATGTACATGAAAGTTGGGGCTTGATTGACATCCTAAGAAGAAGAGGTTTTCACCCTTATGGGTTTCCTCATGAAAATCAATGTCTATGTGTATTCTGTGTGATCGATCAAATAATGTATATCTATGCATGCTAAGTTATTAGCAACACATTAAATAATAATCTAGAAAGAATCAGAAAATAACAGGAAAAGTTTCAAGCTTATATACATAACTAATTCACACACCCCCCCCTCTCAGTTATATTTCCAACATTGCTATATTGTTCAATATTTAGACCTGCCTGTAACCTTAATTGTAATATAAAGGGTACAGGTTGGCCCCACCTTAATGTGATTAGTAATTAATGTAAAAGATAATTAATATGGAAATTATTAATTATATTTTGAGTTATTTAGGTCAGCCCTATTGTGCCAATAGACACATCATTTGATGTGACAAGTCTTATATAAATAAAGGTGAATCCCCTTTGAGGAAACACACTTAACATTATGTCATCTCATGATTTCATATGTTGAGGTATGAAATTATGAGAATTGCAGCACCCTCTTGTGTGCTAGTTTTGGTGATGGTGTGGGAGGTCTTTATTTTAGGGAATATAGAAAAGGATTGGTTGGGTTTTCTTCCCTTGTTGAGAAGGGTTTCCCAGGATACTTCTTGTGTACTTGTGCATGGATCTTCTTCTTTTGATATTGATTATTGTAGTAGTTATGGTTCAAGTAATTGTTGACAAAAAACTTAAAAGGAATACATGAGCCATAGCTCACTAAATAACTAACAAGGTATCAGAACATGTCCTTAAGAATACCAATTGCACATTGATAAAGGAAGGTCATGGAATATTGAGGCTACTAGCATAGAAGGGACGTATTTTTCTTAGCAAAAAAGGGACAGATTTTTCTCCTTAAAATATGTGGTAGAATTGAGGCCAAACCTCTCCCTTCTGTGGAAAAATATAGGGTCAGATCTCTACCAAATTTCTTAGCTAGCCTTAGGCTATTCTCTTAAAGGAGAACGCAGCATAAAGAATCCCTCTAGGGATTCCACCAAAATATACCAGAGGGGAAACATCCATGTGTAAAAGAAGAGGTGGAAGTCTACAACCATAAAGAAAGGGATGGAGCCTAGGAGAAACCCCAAGCATCCCTGAAATTCTGTGAAAGAGGCCAAAGCCTACATTTATGAAAAAAAAGGGTGGAGATTTCCATTTAAAGGTAGTTTCGGGCCTCTAATACTGCCACAACAATACCCCAACAAAAAAATAAAGAAGGCGAACCAGATCCAGTGCTTCCTGTGGCATGAAGGTTCATGTGGCATAAAATTAAATGGGGCTGGATCTAGTCAAACTTGTGGTAAAGCTCTCTAAAAAGACCGCAAGCCTAAACCAACCTTGTTCAAGTTTTCTAGACAGTAGGGAAAGGCTGCCACTTGTCCCTTGGAAACTCGACCTACTAGAAAATGTAGCCGCTATCTATGGGAGGCTCAACATTTCAGCTACAGGACTGTATTAAGTAGTCCAGACATTGTAAAATTCTCAGCAAAAGCAATTTGTTAAATATCTAAATATGGTGGCATGACAGATAGCTAAAATAAAACATAACAAATCATGATGGGACTAAACCGCAAATATGTAGAAATTGTCTCTCCTTCCATTGCTTATTCTTCATCAAATGAGATCAATAATTCAGTAGTCACACAAGCTTCCTCACTAGGTTGGATATTTTGGAAGGGATCCTCAGATTTAGCACATAGCATAAACATATGGGATTGGGAGGCAATATTCCATTCAGTTAGCTAGTCACAGGATCAACTTGATCTTGGTTGGAAGAAATCCTTCCAAGCTTAAGGACCTTATAAATGAAATACAGGACAAAATACAGAACCCAAGTGAAAAGTATTGTGGTGGATTTCAGTGGATATCTGATAGAAGATATGAGCAGAGTAGATGAGGCCATTAATGACTTGGATGTTGGAATTTTGATAAACAATGTTGGGGTGTGCTATCCCTTATTCCAGATTACTTCATAATGTTGATTCACGGCTTCTCAAGAATCTCATAGCAGTGAATACTACTAGAATAATCCACATTGTGCTTCCTGGAATGTTGAAAAGAAAGAAGAGTGTCATCGTAAACATTGGTTCTGGTACCACACTAATTTATTCTAGTCCTCTCTACACTATCTATGTTTCTACCAAAGCATATGTGGACCAGTTTTCAAGTCACTTTATGTGGAATACAATAAAAGTGGATTCTATGTGCAATACCAAAATTATGATGGAAAATAAGCAACTTTATATATATATAAGGGTATTTTCAGGAGGAAGAAATCCTGGGTGCAAATCATGGACCCAGAGAAGTCTTTGTGCATTTAGAAGAACAACACACTAGAAGTAAAAGACCCCAGGTTTGATTTTTTTTTTTATTATCATGCTACATTACAAGTAGGTGTTGTATATGTGACAACAATTCTTAAAATTGTTTTGATTCTAGAAGATGTACTCATAAATATCCTCTAGGAGATATTCTTGTCTTGTTTCCTTTTGTTTGTTTTCTTGTTCCAGGCAGGTTAACAAAAAAGGTAGATGTCACTCCAAGATTTCAGAAGGAGTCACTTGACTCAAGAATGAGTCAAATTTATTTGAGAAGAAGGAAAAGACAAATAATTTCCCCCCCCTCAGTAGTTCATAGGGAGATAGCCATTAAGATGTTGATCCAGTTTCTCCAGTTGGTATTCCCAAGAACCTTGTAGTAGGATATAAAAGACATGTATGGGCTTGACAAACTCTACAAGAGGCAGAAAGACATGCAATCGATGGAAGTGTCGAAAAATATAAAATGAGACTTATAGTTAGAGGATTCTCACAAGAAGAGGGAGTAAAACTATGATGAGATATATTGATCTAGTAATCCGATACACTTCCATCTATACTATCATCCAAGAATTGAAAACCACATTAGATAGATGGATTCTTGATGAGTTTGGTTTGCAAAAAGAGTATTGTTGATCCAAAACTACTATTACAGTATTAGTGACGAGAACCTTCTTTTGATAACTTATTCAAAAAGTCTTGTTGATTGGATACAAGTAAGCTTTGACTTATG
Organism: Picea sitchensis; assembly: GCA_010110895.2. Classification (NCBI taxonomy): domain Eukaryota; kingdom Viridiplantae; phylum Streptophyta; class Pinopsida; order Pinales; family Pinaceae; genus Picea; species Picea sitchensis. The sequence goes on along the minus strand of SNQJ01S0013042.1, from coordinate 65,645 downwards.
ATTTTGAGATGAAGGATATGAGTATGATGCACTACTTCTTGGACAATAAGTATGACAGAGGATCGATGAGATTTTCTTGAGTCAAGGAAAATATACAGTGAGAATATTAAATAAGTTCAGTATGACAAAATGCAAAACCACCGTGATGGATTTGAAGAAAATGAATGATGATGATTCATATGAGATTGATCCACAACTGATTGGATCATTGATGCATCTGGTTGACACCAAATCAAATTCATGATATTCAGTGAATGTACTTAGTAAATCCATGAGTCAGCCGAGACAGACTCACTGGATAGCAGTAAAGCATGTATTGAGATATATATGAGGTACAGTTGGATATGGCCTGAGATATGCCTCCAATGTGAACTTGAGTTTGTAGGATATGTCGATACATATTGAGAAGAGAGTACAGTGGACCCGAAGAGCACATCCAATTGTTGTCTTATCATGAAGTTTGCCATGATTTCTTGATGTAACAAGAAACAAAACTCTGTGGACTTGAGTACCACAGAAGCAGAGTATATAGCATCGAATTTGAGAATCCATATGGATTCACAAGCTTCTGATAGATTTACTTAAACATGAGATGGATCCTATGATGATAACCAAGAGCCGTGTGTAAAGCTCTTTGAGAACCTAGTGTTTCTTGATGGATCCAAACACGATGAGATGAAATATCTTTATGTCAGAGATATGATGTAGAGGAAAATAGTACACATGCAGTACCTTCCTACACATGAGTAGATTGCAAACACCTTCACTAAATTAACTTGGTGAATAATGCCTCTCTAGTTGAGAGGGACTGTTGATGACTCTAGTCAAGACAAAGTTCAAAGTACATCCATATGAGACTTGGCATGATGAATAATTCCTCCCTAGATGAGAGGGAGTGTTGTTGATTGCAGCTATGTGAGACATTCTCTAGCTTACAAACCTATGAGATGTTGATCATTGCAACTATGTGAGTCTTTCTCCATCTTACAAACTTGAGATACATCCCCTAAGAAGGGTACGTGGTTCCTATCTGAGACATAGATGGAATGTAGAGATGACCTCCTTCATTCATAGAGTTGAGAAGAACTCCAGATGATTCTCCAGTGGGAAAATGTGATCTGTTGAGTTAGACATGCATGTGGTTGAGCACAAGGTGAACGTGTGAAATCCCAAAGTGTTGGGTGCATCATCATGAGAACATAAATGAAGATGATGTATTATCCTCCTCTGAGCAAAAAAGTTGATGAGAAACTCTAGATGATTCTCCTATGTGAGATAGAGGGAAAGAAGATCTGTTGAGTGGACGTGCCTGTGGACGAGCACAGGTGAACGTGTGAAGAATTGGTTCTTCTGTGTAATGCAATGAGCCAGAGATATGGACATCCATATGGATGTGTCTCTAGTGGATGAGCACTAGTGGGTGTATAATATCCCTTGCTATATTGTTCAAGATTCATACCTTCCTGTAACCCTAATTGTAATGTAAAGGGTACAGGTCGACCCCACCTTAATGTGATTAATAATTAATGTAAAAGATAATTAATATGGAAATTATTAATTATATTTTGAGTTATTGAGGTCGACCCCATTTTGCCAATAGACACATCATTTGATGTGACAAGTCTTATATAAATAAAGGTGAATCCCCATTGAGGAAACACACTTAAAATTATGTCATCTCATGATTTCATATGTTGAGGTTTGAAATTATGATAATTGCAACACCCTCTTGTGTGCTAGTTTTGGTGATGGTGTGTGAGGTCTTTCTCTTGAGGAATATAACAAAGGATTGGATGGGTTTTCTTCCCTTGTTGAGAAGGGTTTCCCAAGATACTTCTTGTGTACTTGTGCATGGATATTCTTCTTGTGATCTTGATTGTTGTAGTAGTTATGGTTCAAGTAATTGTTGATAGAAAATTTAAAAGAAATACATGAGCCATAGCTCACTAAAAAACTAACAATTGGTAGCCTGTTAGGACCTCCGAAAATCTTCCTTTTTCACCTATACACGACCTTCTCCACTACATCTTATGTATATATGTGCCTCCATCCACTTCATCCCACGTACACTTTAGAAACTAGGGTTTTTCTAAAGCTCCAAAACTTTTGTCGTCAACCCTCCTTTGTTACTTCAGACTTGCCTAACTTCATATGCATTAGTGAGTACCTGCAATCAATATTTCATAAAATAACAGATATTCAATATGCTCAAAATTTCTCCTCATAAGAGACCATTTCTCTCTTATTTATACTCTCCAAGTAGCTTCCTCTAGGGGTTATCTTCTAACTACTTTACCCAACTTCCTCCTTTTATGGATAACCCACTTCTAACTACTTTGTCCACTTACAACCACTTTATCCATAAATAGTAAACTCACTACTTCTAGTTGCAACTAATTTGTTTTTAATTATTTTCTTTTTGAAACAACTTAACCCATGATTAACTCCTAGTTTCACCCACTTTGACTAGTCAACTTCTTCTAGGAGATTCTAGAATAATTTGACTTATTTGACCTTCTTGACTTCTTTGACCTTATAGGGTCTTCTAGATAACTCATGAGGGTTCTCCAAATTCACAAGGCCATATCTCCCTAACTGTGAAAATACACGTGGCATACCACATATCACCAGAGACGACATGACGAGTACTATCCATCTAGAATGGTGTCACCTATAAATTCATGAATCTTCATTAAATTATTCATCAACCAAACTTGGGTTCCTTAACCACATTTCTAGGATCACTCAACCACTTAACCATTTGATCTTCCCATGAGGGTTTGTGCCATAATGGGACCACTTTAGAGTTAATCCATTTGGTACTTCCTACATAGAAACATGACATGATCATCAACTACCTTGGACATGAAATCAATGATACAACTTCCTTTGATATCAACCTTGACATCAATGAAAACACACCACTATGAAACCACTTGAAATCAACCCTTTGACATCAATGACAACATAGTACAACATGAATATCTGATAACCTATCGTCGGCTATACCGACAACCCTAAGGGAAAAAAACTCATCAAAATTCAACATTGTTTCTGACATCTATGTGTTCTAAGTTTGACGTAACGATACATAGAATATCCTATGTCCCTACAGCCAATATTGTCGGACACGTGCTCCCATATCCGATGATTGTGAACATTGCATATCTGATGTACAATAGTACTACCAACGATGGTGTCATACCTCTGACATTCAGTGATGTCGGTCCCAACATCGAATAGTTGATGCCCCCTTTCAGTGAATATCTTATGGTATCACAGTACCCTTCGACATGGGTGCCATACCTATGACAACTAGTAATATCAGTCATACCATCGAATATTTGACTACCGCCTTCGGCAAATAGCCAACGATTTTATAGTAATTCCAACGGGGGTGTCATAACTCTGACGGTTACTATTGTTGGTCCATGCATCAAAGAGTTGACGATACTATGTACATTAAAAAAAATATCCAGGCTTGAAACCAAACTATGATGCTAGCAAAACCACTTGTTCACTATTCAGCTTATCTGGGATTAGAGACTTATCATGAGCTTTTTAACTAATATTGAGCTCTTAATACTAAGTATTATTTATCCTTAATTATTATGGAAATGTGATATGTCAATTACTATGATTAACTAAGCTAGGATCTGTAACTAATTTTTCATTGTAGTTATGTTAGCTATCATATGTTTGATTACCCTTATATACCTATTGCTTTGATCTAAGGTTTCTATTATTACTTCATCATCTAATAGTGATAAGATTTCACATGTCACATAATCAATGGAATTAGTAGTGCTAACAACTTACATGGAGCTTATAGGTAAATACAAATTATAAATAAGAAGTGTCCATTATGGAAACATGATAACCTCTCTATTCAGACAAGCTAATACATAAGAAGATGAAGTAACATGGTGGTGTTGTGTTCATAACCATATTGAATATGTAACCTCCTTGTGATGGTTATACTTATAGTAGTAATCATCATTATACAAGATCAATTTTATAGAAGGTAATGTGAATACAACTTATTATGACATATCTATTTGCCTAAGTAAGGTGAAACCAAACCTCTTACATACAAGGTGAATTGGAGAATGTTTACACTTAGTGCTATTCTTTCTCTAAGTTGTTATGCTTATCATAGAGATTTAACCATATTGTCCATGTTTGTACAGTTAATCTAAGCCATTACGAGCTTTAAGGATCATACATATTAGGGTTCCATGTGTGTGTATAACTATCATGTTAATTAGGAAATCATCACTATACCTTTGTATTCACCAATACTAGTTACTTGTTGCTTACTTATGTTATCCCTTAGCTCATACTAGTTACCTAATCAATCATGTATCAACTTTCAATACCATGGCTACTATTAATGTAAACAAGAAGCTAAGCATTGTACTAATACAGGATCCACTATTCATCACATACTAAGTGGTATACATCATTGTATTTCCATAATAGATAGTATTAAGATATGACAGGGAATACAAAAACATGTTATATGTGCTTGTTTCACCGTGTAACTTACATTGAACAAATACAAGTAATAATGGGATTCATTCTATAGCCTGACCTATTAGTAAGCTTAGAACCAATACTAGTAATCAATAATTAAATTGTCTATATATAACTGAGTATGAACCTTTTATGCTTGATTATGGCTAATATTTTGATTACACCTTACTTACTATGGCTAAATGTTCTTGTATTCCATACATAGAGTAAAGGTTTCAATGTTATTACTAGTATAAGTATAGAGCACTTGTTATACCCTATTAACTAGTAATCATTTTTGTTATGATTACTTATTACGGAAAGAGCCAATCAATATTGATACTAATCATATACAAGGGAATACTAGATAGCTATAAACCTGTAATAAATAAGAGTATGATCATGATTACTTGCACAACATTCTATACAACACATTGGTTTCACTATTACTCTCTACTTCTTGGATAGGCGTATAAGTGTTTCCATAATAATCATATATGTATTATTGTTCTATTACAGAGCTCAACATATGTGGAATACGTAATTAATTACAATATGTATTCATTACGCAAACATTGTACTAAGAATTACAATCAATCTAACCCTTCTACTTAAGCCCATTGATTACTCTGCTTATCTTGTATCTGCCTAATAAATCCCATACTAATCTTGTATCTAATATTCCCTATTAAATCTTATAGGTTTGTTACAAAACATCCTAATCAAACTATGTACATGAACTTAACATAACTCCTTGTAAGCTTGTTTCTATGTACCTTATTCCCGTAATCATTATCACTAATAAATATGAAAAGTAAACACATAGGTATTATATTTGTACAAGCCCATTGAACCAATCCTTATTCACTCTTATCTCAATACTAGCACTCAATTCAGCCTATTCAATGGAAATAACAATACTAGTTATGAACATATTGAACTTCTTGATATTCACTAAGTAGTAGCTAATTTACCATAACTATTCAGCTGTGTTTACTCATAGTTAATACTACACCAGATTATTAGTAACATGGAAGCTCAACTTACTTAGCACTATTGATTGGTTTGGCTTATTCCCTAATCAATGAAGATCCTTAGTCCTATCATATTGATACTGATAGACTCGTAGTAACAACTTAGCATAAAATTGGCGTGATTAGATATGGTGTTCTTATGATGCTTTATGACACTTAATGTGATCAGTGTGATTACAAAAAGTAACATTAATTACGTAATTAGTGACATAACCATACCCTTTTGTCGTAGTTGCAAGTACCAATTAGGTTAGATTGAATAAATGAGCTTGATTACTACAACTAGTGAGTTTTATCTTATATCGATACGTGATGTACTGGTATGACATACAATGGTATTATGATTACCATTAATGATATAATCAAATCCCTAATTAGTTTTTCTATATAGGTTACTAGTTATGTTAGATCATTGTAAATGATTCACTATTTAGATTAGAGTTATGTATACTATGTAACTCTTATGACCTTATAACACTCCTACACAATTATTATGTAAATGTTTATGATAGTTTCATAGCTATTACATTAGTATCACTATTAACAATGATGGTAATTATAAGGCTTACATAATCGTAAACAACATGAAATCCACTTGTTTGATCCAAGTAATCCTTTAGACTCATTCAGGCTTGTAAGTTCCTTGTTATCATTCATCTATCTTAATTAGGGAAACACATAAGTTGTATAGTAAAACACTTGTATTAGTAGCACAAGTAATGGTAATGATATATACTTGGTATAGTATTCAAACACCCTTATTCCTTGTAAGTTAATAGAAGTGATACGTATATGTATTACTTAAGCTAAAAGGGCTATGATATTGGAACCAATATCTTGTATCAACATAACACATGAGCACTTCATGATTTGGTAGAAGTAACTCTAATCAAAGAACATAGATTAATATGGAACGATAGATATGGTTAAGTAACAAACATAACCCATAGTATAACAATACCTATAATGTTTAAGTTGATGAAACTAGAGCTATTCCATATCACGTATATACATGGTATTCATAGTAGAAACCATAGGCTAGTATAAGGTATGAAACAAGAATTGAACATGAGAAACTTGGTCATATGTTACTATAGAATTACTACTCGTCATTGATTCCACATAAGTATTACCATAACATGATTTCTCTTATGGAACTGGATGAAAGGTAAGTGATTCCAGCTTGTTTCGTAGCTATGATCTTTACATAACTACTTACACAGATTAAGCTATGTGATCTCTGCTTATACATAACCTTTAACTATAATTTAATCTATTAGGTTAATAACGTAACTAGTAATGAGTGATGTAAGATCATAACAAGGCTTATTACACTAATAAAAAACAACATAGGTTCAAGGCACTCAATACTAGTATCAAGCTAAGCTTAGTCATTAGCTGGAGTTTAATCGTGCTCTTAATTAGGTATATGTTGGTAGGTAGAACACATTTATTTCTCCTACTTATTGCACTAATACATGTTCACATATTATGGAAACATAGTATCTAGAATACCATCTTATATAACCGTATAGAGAAAGCAGTAAATCTTAATAGATAGGAAATTATAGTAATAGTAACACTAGTGGTAAGCTCGACATGTGGGTAAGATCATCTTATCTCATACTTATGTATCCAATGAATCCAATCTATGTAATGTGTTATGTGATTCCTTATGTGTAAGATTAGAGCATACTATATATGTAACCATTACTTGTGATATACTATCTCAATAGGGTTACTATGTCATTACTTATGGTGGTATGAGATCTTTCGTTCTATGATATCACTTACAATGAAGCGATCACTAATTACATCACTTATTACGAATAATATGTACATCATTAACTATACCTTACTATGTCACTCTAATGGGAATCATAGACTCTATCTAAGAGCTTAACCTCTGATATGTATAAGTAAGTTGTATTGTAAGATTTTACATACCAGTATTGAATCTTTACACATATCGTATAGGCTAACTACTTATGAATAACTATGGTCCATCAATGGTATTAGATCATTACACAATGCTATGAATCGTATATGAAACACAAGCTATACATATGTTATAACTATGACGTAACTAATAGTACTAGTGTGATTGATACGAGCTATGAATACATGTCACTCATTGAGATATGAAAGCTTTCATCTATAATATGTAAGAGTTAATGATAGTACAACACGATTAGTACTATTACCATTATATCTATGTAATTTAAACATGTATAACATGCTAGTAAGGTTAGTATAGCTTGGTGGTGCTTTTTTGCCCCTTATGATTAGTGATTACTCTATAACCATGACCTATAAGCATAGAGTAAGCATGAGCTTTATGATTCCTTGTATTCACAAGTTCCATATAAGCATGATAGACTAGTAATAACCTAATTAGGTGTAGAGTGATATAATCTCTTGTTACCATTGATCATTACTAAGACTCATGTTCAATAAGGAAATGATACATAACACATGGTAATTGATATAACTTAATTGTACATCAATACTAGCCATACATTCTAAGCTTGATATGAGCAGATCCTATTACTCTAAGCAATGAACACATGAGTTTTATTCACTAGCATAACCAAGTAAGTGATATAGAAACTCAATACATACAAACTAATGAACACTTGCTTGTAATCACAATAGTTAGATAGGTATAATCTAATACATGAGATAATAACATTAATTTCATATGTTTACTATGAAAGAGTGTTCAAAGCATAACCAACTTGGTTTGTATTCTTGTATTGTTTCAATTACATTGCTTATAGCTTACCTGTTATACTCAGTTTACATAGTGTGTATTTAGTATAAGAGTACAATGATCACCATTAATTACAGAGATAACATTATATCGTGAATACAGGAACTTGATACTGCTATATCTATCATAGGCGGGTATGGTAAGTACTAGTCTCGATCAATGATAGCATTTGTTATATAGAATATGTGATTACAGTACTAGTCTCAATCAATACAAGTGAAGTAATTGCATTGCTTATATTATCCTAATTACGCCTTTCTATTTTGTTACTATTAAGCATTACTAACACACTATTCATAGAACCTTGTAACATGTTGAATACTAGGATGTTTACATGATCATACATCATAATAAGGAGCTTATTATTCCCATTGAATGAATATGAGTATATAGTGTTCAAGATTAAGCTAGTTATGGTAATGATTGATATTATACATATATAGTAATGCAAGTGGAATCATTGGTTACTAATAGAGCTTAATCTGGGCTTGGTTTCCATATCTCTATTACTAGTCTAGTTAGATTACGTTATCTCCATATTCAATACTAGTAATGCATCGATCTCTATGACAACTGCTTATACCTATATGAATGAACATGATTCAATACTTATGGAGAAACATGTCATCTTAGATATTATGATGATTCAGTACTTGCAAAAATATCATGGTATGTATCAACTTGATTACTCATTATCCATACTAGTAGAAGTACAAGTATAGGTAGTGTCAGCTTATAACCAATACTATCACTCAGATCTATTACCATCACTATAACTATTCCATAACTATCACTAATACTCATATCCTTTTTATCCTTACTAGACCTGAAGTATTACCATAATTATTTCCATTACTATTATCCAATATACACTAGTAGTTATCATACCTTATTGAGCTTGTGCATGCTTACTAGTTAAGATAGAGAAAATCCCTATTCAATCATATGTATCCATTGAACCTTATCCCACCATGTTTGAACTAACCACATGTTATTACGAGTGTGTTCATAGTAGAAGATCCTGAATCAATGGGATCCAATCAATTACAATAGTCTAAGCTCTTACATTAACTTAACTTAACCCTATGATCTTTGTAAGTATAAGACAACAACAATTATGTTTCATATTTGTGATAAGAAATTACATAGAATATTGATATAACTAGGGTTCATCTAGAAGAGAGATTCAGATCACTATACAATATGCTCATACATTATGGATATTACGTAGCTAATACATTTACTGTAAGTATTAGTAGTAAGATATGTACTCATTACTTACTTGATGCTTACTCTTATTCCCATTACTTTACGGTGTTCATGTTCTCCTTATTGAACTAGCGTGTTTACCATAGTTCTTGTAAATGTGTTGAACTTGCATAGAATAGATCTAGCTAGAAAATACTACACACATTTGCAGAGAGAAATTGAGAAAGAAGAAGGAGAGAAAGCATGGAAGAATTTTCATTAACCGTATTGAATAATGAATAATTTACATATGATATACTATGTATAACTAAATTAATGCACATTGGAGGAGAGACAATGCACCATAGTGGTGGTATAGATTGATATGGACACACACTAACAGTTACGGGAGTGAACTTCCACCTAGTCTAGTCTCTCAGACAGTTACGGGAGTGAACTGCTACCTAGTTGAGTTAACTAGTCAACTAGTCTTTAGTTAACTGACTGAACATAGAGTAGTGAGGAGTATATCAAGGAATTGAGAGTAATGCATCAGTTTAGTGATGATCTCAAGGAAAGTGCACATTAGCATGGTGATGATCCCAATGTTGCATGGTGACAAAACCAATGCAGCATCTAAACTCAACTCAACTAGTCAAACTGAGACAAAACCAATGCAAAGATCTAAACTCAACTCAACTAGTCAAACCTGGCGAAATAACCGAAAAGAATATCTTCCAGGTGGAATATTCTCCTCTGAAATATAGGAGACTATATAATGACTAATTAAGACTAATAAATAAGGAAAAACCTTAGGAAAAATAAATCCTAGGTGTGTGTGAAGTAACTCCAATAGTTCTTACTCGTTCTTATCTATAATGTTGTAGATAAAGATGGTTAACGTGTGTATTCCTGTAATCAATGATGCTTACTAACCTAATAGACTTGTTGTATAAGATTTACCCTATGGAATTACCTCATACTCATTTGATGAATCAAGTCATATGTAAGCTCCTTATTCAACCATAGGTTTCACAAGTCAATGAATCTACTAGCAAGGTATCCCAGCTCTATACCCATCCTATATATTAGGAAAATAATGTATATGATTCAAATACTAGGATTAAAACCTAGAGGCATGTTAGTAAGCATTATTTGGTAGAATACTGGTGCACAATTAGCCTAATCATTACATGTGTTCTTTATTTTTTAAGCATCATTGTAACAAATGTCACCAATATCCTTTCAATGGTATTCAAGCTATTCCATAATATGGAAAGAGCTAACCCCTTCTGATACTAGTTCTGCAATCATCCTTGTTATCCTTTGTATCAAGTAATCATATGACTAATGGTAATTATAGTAATCAAATAGTGATAGCTCAATCATAGTTATTACTAGTGAATCATGCTTAATGGGACCTGACTTTATACATGTACTCTATGAATATGAAGTGATACCCTTTTATTCTTATTAGGTGTATACGATTAAGATTCTCCATATATGCCTTACACAAAATATATTGCATTAATACTAACACCACTAATGACTAAGGAAGAACATNCCTGACTTTATACATGTACTCTATGAATATGAAGTGATACCCTTTTATTCTTATTAGGTGTATACGATTAAGATTCTCCATATATGCCTTACACAAAATATATTGCATTAATACTAACACCACTAATGACTAAGGAAGAACATAAGATTGATGATGTTGTATATTGAGGTTTATGAGTGATATAGCTTTGACGAAGCTGCATATGAGCTTCTACATTGAATTTGTGTTTTATGTAACCTATTTAGTGATACTTATGGATAAAGTATAGCTATATATAAGAGTTAATCCATATATATTCAATGGAAATCACACTAATGATAATTATGAATAGAATACAAACCCAATACATTTAGTGATATGAATATTAGGGATATACCCATATTAGGTAAATAGTATAGAGAATTACCACTATGCTTGATCATGTTGTGTGTTAGATCTATACCCATATTAGATAATCAAATCTTATCACTCTATGAAAGTTGATAACCTATATGCCAAGTTTGCACAATGAATATTGATCATCCTTACTTATGAAGCTTGGTATGTGTAATAAGATGCTTCCTAGTATAAATTCTATATTATAAGGTTTGAACTATTGATCATGTATACATTATGGAAATGTGTACAATAATTCAACATGTAAGTGGTTACAATGGACTTGCTACTTGTTACATAAATCAAATACATGGAGCTTAATGATATAGAGTTAATAAGGGTGATAGTACTCATAATTGTATTATTAGTTTTAAGCTTGATATCACATTACACTAAGCTCTAAGTTGAATCTAAGCTCACATAGTCACAATTATGGTAATTATGATACTACTTATACAACGTTCATGTTTCCCATTTATGGATACGAGTAATACAAACTTTGATTGGTTCGATTAGTAATTACTTCACATTATCCCATGTATCTTAATTTACCGTAGCAGTAAGAGCGTAATCTATGTAATTAACATGTTGTAAGTAGTATCTGTATAAGGGTTGTAATCATGATAAATATATTTACGTAATCATTGGATACAATATTTTATATAAGGAAAACTATTTGAATATGTTCAATATGATTAACCACACCCACACCTTCCTAAGGCCTTATAAACCACATAGAAAGTAGCCACTGTCAAAATCAAGGTAACAACAACCCATTATAAATCAAAATATAAGTCATCATGTCAATTATAGGTGAGTGGCAAGAACCAAAATCATAATATAAATCATCAAGTCAATCATACAAATCAATTTCAATTAGAAATGAAATAACAACTCAAATAACTAGATATTCAATGGTTGTCCTCATATGATATTCGTTTAATGTTGCTCCAATAGATCTCCTTCAATAGTTATTATAATAATAAAATCAACACTTAAAGAATAAAAAAAATTAACAAACATTTTTATGACTAAATAACAATTAAAAAGACTTGATTGCATGAATACTTGAATGAGAGCCTCTTGGTTTCGAGAATAATTTATTGGAGTAGTCTAAACTTGGAGCAAACCTCCCTCGATTTGACGGAGCAACATCGAAGTCAACCTTGACTTTGTTGTTGCTCTGTTGGATCAAGGGAGGTTTGCTCCAAGACTATCCAAATCCTAATTTATTCTCTAATAAATATGGCCAACCATGTGAAGGTGGAAGCTCTTATGGCCACTCAACCCCCGCCCCTCACATCACTCTCAATTCCCCAGTACCAAATCTATCTACTAGAAAATAGTTGAAAGAAACACATTAAGATTCATGCATAGACACTAGCAAAACAATAAATTCATAAATAAACATATGTAGTTTTGTGGATAAAGAAACATATAGAAATCATTCATTGATATATGACATTCATCCACTCATTCATTAATCATAGACACAAAATATTTCATCTCAATAAATTTTATCATAAAAAATATGTTTTCACAATATGGTACATGGTGTTCTTAAGTACAATCATTTCTTTTTTGCTTTCTTTCTGCTTGAAATGAATTCAGAAAGTAGGTTGTCACTTCCTTCTTCCCCTTTAGTTGTTCTAACCTCTGCATGTCTTATTGACAACCTGGCCGTGTACTCACAACGAGAAGGCTACTACAAGGGGGGCACATATCATTAGTTGCAATAAGAAAAAAATGTTAAATTGATATTTTTTGTTGTTATTATTACAAGTATTTCATTAATAAAAAGAGCATTAGAGTGTTATTTACCTTCTTGATTAGTGGAGGCAAGCGAAGTAGTTTCATATGCGTCCATATGTTCATATTCTTGTCTAGCCTCATCCTCTAGATGCTCTAGAGTTTAAACATGAAAGGCTATAATTAATACACCATTTGCAATTAAATATTTTTAATTGTAATCCATACTACATTTTTTATAGCACATGAAATACCTCCAGTACCGAGTTGTACACCACCTTTGTTGGGTGGAAGTCTACTGTCACTAGGTTGTGTTGCACTAGTGGGGACACATGTTTCTTGCAAATGTGTTGAACCTGCACAGAATAGATCTAGTTAAACAATAATACACACATTTGCAGAGAAATTGGAGAAAGAAGAAGAAGGAGAGAAAGAATGGAAGATTCTCATTAACCGTTGGGAATAATGAATAATTTACACATGATATACTCTGTATAACTCAATGAGTTGAGGTGAACCAAGTCACCATGGTGGTGGTCTAGATTTATCTGGAAACACACCAGCAGTTACAGGAGTGAACTGCCACCTATTCTAGTCTCTCGGGCAGTTATGAGAGTGGACTGCCACCTAGTTGAGTTAACTAGTCAACTAGTCTTCAGTTAACTGACTGAACAAAGAGTAGTGAGGAGTTAAATCAAGGAATCAAGGCTAATGCGCCACTCTAGTGATGATACCAAGGCAAGGTCAAATTAACATGGTGATGATCCCAATGCTGCATGGTGATGATCCCAATGCAACATCTAAACTCAACTCAACTAGTCAAACTGAAGTGTGAACTGAAAGAGAATATTCTCCAGGTGGAATATTCTCTCCTAAAATATAGGAGACTGGATAAT
>SNQJ01S0013042.1:5588-18082 GCA_010110895.2 Picea sitchensis | reverse complement strand
TAATTCTCTCTTGGTCTGAACTATAATCCTACTTGATTTCTGAAATGTCATTTTTTCTATATCAAACTCTTGTTTGTATTCCAATAATTTAACACTAGGGTCCACGGTCTCATCTAAGATAGATTATTTTTAATTCTTGGAGTCCTTTGACTATCTTGCTCATGTTTTTCCAGATGTTTTGGTGGTCACTAGGTTATTACTTCTAAAACCATGCATTATCATGATTTCCATTAACTATGGCATTGGTATTATTGCTTGTAAGTCACCCAACTACTTCCTCAATATATACAACCAAATATGAAAACTCTAGTATCTCCAACTATTGTATTCAACTCTACAATAAGAAACCATAGCTCAATTTGTTGGAAAGGATGGAGCAAAGGGAAAGGCAATTGGTCGAGTGACAGATTCTTCAGTTGCAAATTAAGCTACATTTGATCGAGTTTACCCCATCATCAAAGGAAAAGGCTACGAAAAATAGAGAGGAAAAAAAGTACATATCTAATAACATCATGGAGTGCTACCAACATTTGTTTGGTTCAAACTCCCTTGGTTAGCACACACGGCCTCCAAGTTACTCTATTGTTACAACATCTGGTTTCGTGGGCACACTTGTTGTCGAAACGTATGTTCCCCATTTTTCATTGGTTTGTTGAGGGTTCCGATGGTCACCATGGGGCACCTATTTTCCCATGCTATCCCTCAAGTCCCCACACTTAAATTCCATGATTGCAAGTCTACCTAGGAAATTTTTTCTTAATGGCACATTTAGGCATCCTGTAGTGGGCCCGATGAGCCTGTGGTTGGGCGACATAATCACCTAACACTTCCAATCATCATGTGACACCAGCATGTTTCATTGAGTGGCTAGACCATGCCAAATTAATCAACCTGTGTTATTCCTTCTCTTAATTCTATTAATTTACTTAAGTTGAGTGTGTGCATTTCTCAACTTAAATAATAGTAAAGAGATGCAACCATACACAGTGCCAACAAAATATAAATGTGGGTAGCCAAACTCGGCCTAACACCCAGAATGTTATTTGTAAACAAAATTGCAATGTTCCAAGCCAAGCACTTGTGCCACACAATAAAGTTTATGCAAGAAGATATTTCTCTCAGTTACACAAAACCTTGAATGAAATCCATACAACTTCCTTTGGTTAATTTTTTGCTTGTGTGTCCTTCCTTGTAACCTTGGATACTCGAATAAACGAGCCTCTTCTCACTTGTGCTTCATAACCAAGACACATGTGGTTCTTCCCAACTCATCTTCCCCCTTTTTCATTGTTCATACCTTGCCTCAATTTGACTTTCCTCTTGCCTCAATTGAATGGCTTGATCTCTTCCTTCTTCGAAAGTTGTTTTTTTTCCAAGTGAGTGCTCCCTTGGTTAAGTAGGTTCCCTAAGGGCACACTCATTTACAAACATGGGACACTACCTCTTGACCTAGCTTGATATATCTTGTCTCATGGTTTCACACCCCTTGGTCTTCTCGAAAATTCCCTCCACCCATCCTTAGCTAAATTTACAATGGGTGTGTTCCCCCTTCCTTGGGTGTGCGTCACTATCCCATCCGACTTCATGTCTTATCTTGGGCACATGAGTCAATCCTTCATCCACAAATTTTGTTTTCTTATTGTCTAGAGTTCGTGACACACCTTCCTTTTGTTTGGGAAAATTCTCTTGGTGTGCACCAATGCATGGAGGGATCTCAACTTTCATTTGATCGACTCCCCTTGGCCATCACCCAAGGCGTCCAAGTTACTCCATCATTACAACATCTGGTTGGGTGGGTACTCTCATTTCTGATGTGGCCATTCCCAAATTATGTTCATTTGGTGAAGGCGCCCATGGTCACCATGGGGTCCTCACTTTCTTGCATTATCCATCAAGTCTCTACACTTAACCTCCATTGCAATTTTTCAAGCGTCGTCTTCTACACATTTGCACATTTGAAAACCCCAAATTCACATACAAAAGATGTGGAGTGCCCTGTAGCTCGTCCACTTCGTTAGTCTAAGAATATAGAAGGAGAGCGCGTGCTCGTGGTCATTTCCAAGGATGTGAAAAAATCCCCCACTCGAAACCATTGTCTTCCTCGACAATGTTAGCATTCTTCATTTATCGTACATTTTTCTTGAAGTGACCTTCGTCTCGGAATGTCATCTTCCACTACATGCCACACAACCATAAATAAATCCTTAAAAACATTATTAAAACATATTAAGAGATAAATATGTAATAGACAATTTCCATGGGTAATAAGACAATTCGAGAATAGATAATAATGCAAAATCTAAAGAGTTAATATAAACCACATTTTAACATTAAAAAATTTGGCAATTAGTGATTGAAAATTTAAATCAATTGAAGTAATTGAATAATAAACAATGATGGGAAGTAATATTAATTATGATGGTCTTCATTTGTTAAGAAGCAATGGTGTTTCTAGCAACGACGTTCAACAACTAGGGTCCCAAGAGGTAAGTCACCTCAGTCACTCTCATGGCCTCTAGTTCGGGGGAGGATCCCCCTTGTAACCCCTACCTCCTCCTGATAACACAACCTTTCACTCTCTCATTACCTCCTACATGAAAAATGCAAAATTACCTCCATAGTCTCAATTTGTTAAGAAGATTGATGGGATCCCCAAGGTTC
Source organism: Picea sitchensis (assembly GCA_010110895.2). Lineage (NCBI taxonomy): Eukaryota > Viridiplantae > Streptophyta > Pinopsida > Pinales > Pinaceae > Picea > Picea sitchensis. The sequence continues at coordinate 15,421 of SNQJ01S0013042.1, read as the reverse complement.
CAGTGCATCCTTCTTCTTCTCGTCTGTTTGCTCTTTGAATGGCGAAAAATGGACTAATTTCCCATTTTATGGGATTATGGCCCTCACCAAGAGAAATGTCGCAATGGTTGGATCAGAACTGGAAGAAAATGAATAAAGGGAAAATGACCTCTGCATTTTGTGGTAAGTGTTTCTTCATCTTTCTCTTTTAAAATAAAGCTAATAGAGATCTGATTTTTAGAAATGGTCCCTATTTCATGGGCTCAAGGGGAATGTATCTAAATAAATGAACCCCATATTTTAGTCCAAAAAACAACATCTCTTCTGCAGTTCCTGTATGGGTTCATCTTCCCTTCCTCCCCCTCCATTGTTGAAACAATGAAGCCCTGAAAAGAATTGGGAACACATTGGGTAGATTCCTTGATGATTCTGAACCACGTGATGGTCTCCAATATTGTTATCGACTATGTGTATAATTAGATATGGAAAAGAGATTTCCAGAGGCCATCAGGTCATGCTAGATAACTGGTCCTATATCCAAACAGTAGACTACAAACAACTCCTATTCAAGTGTAAATCTTTCCATGAATATGGACACTTTGCAAAACATTGTCCCAAGACAAAAACAGATCAACCAGAAGAAAAAGAGAAGGAACAATGGAATCAAGCCAAAAGGAATAAAACTACAAATAAATCAACAACCCATCAATAGGAACACAAAGCAATCTCCATGCCCTCATATCCTCTGAAAGGAAAGTCTCTAATGGTGGGGAATAATGATGTAGAAAGTAGTAAAAACAGATACACGGTGCTAGAAAATATGGAGGTAGAATAAGTAAATTCAAAGGAAAAGGAAACAACATAAGATATCAAAAGCCAACACGAACCCAATTCAGCTCCCCTAACAGAGTTGATCGAACTAATCATAAATCAACTTTTGGATCCCTCTACTAGTTTGATTCCTCCTCGTGTTTCTACATATATTTCGACAATTCCATAGGAAGAAATCCAAGAGGAATTGGGGGATGACCTGGATATGGATATCCCTAAGAGCACCAAAGGAATGAAAGTGGGAAGGAAAATAAATCAAAACAAAAGTAAAAAAGTAGAAAATCAAGACAAAGAACTGGAAATTCGAACTACACTTGAAGAAGTATTCAAAAAATAAGGGAAACCAAGAAAGGAACCCATGTCTAAGGGACATACTCAGCCCATGAAAGGGGGAGAAACCAAAAATGTAAGTAATGAATCTAGTCTCCTGGAACTGTAAGGGAATGGGACATAGAGAAAAAAAGGAAACTATGGGAAAATTAATTAAATCAGAAAACACCCCAAATACTCCTAATCCAGGAGACTAAAATGCAAGGAATAGAGGCCCTTCTAGAAATTCAACAAATCTAGAAGGAAAGAGATAAAATAGATCTAAATACAAGAGGATCATCAGAAGGAATTTGCACCATGTGGAATATCTCATCCTTTAGCGAAGAAAGCATATTTGAATCAACCCACTGGGTGGTGGTCCATCTAAAACATCTTCTCTCAAGTATTATCTATCCCATCTTCAATGTTTATATGCCTAACCACTATTGGGAGAAAGTAGATTGTTGGGAGTCTTTGTTGGGGATCAAAGAAGTTGGGTTTCAAAAACATTGTATCATAGAAGGCGACTTCAACACAACTCTACTCATAAATGAAAAAAAAAGGAGGATCAATAGTTAGAGATCCTTTTAGGGAACACATGGAAGATTCAGTATCTAAACTGGACCTCTTTGACGTTCACCCAAGGAAAGGTAAATACACATGGAGAAATAAATGCACTGGAGTACGCCACATTACAGCTAGACTAGATCGTTTCCGTATCCATAGTTCTCTATTATCTCTTCCAGTCAAGATATCCTCTCAGATAATTCCTTGGGACCTTTCGGACCATTGCCCAATTTCTCTCTCGTTTGATAAAGAAAAAAATCTAGGACCAATTCCCTTTCGGTTCAACCCAATTTGGTTGGAGTCGCAATATTTCCTCCCCTTGCTTTCCTCTATGTGGAATAAATGAGTGGATGGGTCCCCAGTGTTTATCTGGGAGAAAAATCTCAAAATAACCAAACAAGCTATAAATGATTGGATAAAAAACTCTCCTAAAAATCCTAGGGAAGAAGTAGAAAAATTCAAAAAACAATTAGAGGATTTACAAAAAAAATATGGAACTTAAATAAATCAATAATAGTCATATTTCTCAAGAGAAAGAATTCTCCCAAAAGTATATGAAGGCTCTACATAATGAAAAAATGATCTGGAGGCTAAAATCACGGGCTCTGTGGCTTCAGGCAGGGGACAAAAAAATCCCCTTCTTTCATAAGCAGGAAAAGGCAAGACAACACAGAAATAGTGTGGAGGAAATCAAGACACAATCAGTATCCCTTATTACTTCCTTCGAGAAAATTTAAAAGGAAACATCCTCCCATTATGGAAAACTTTATTCCAAGGAAGGAGAAGACAACCAAGAACTGAGTAATCAGTTTGTTGAGCACATCCCCACCATGATCACAGAGGAGGATAATATAGAGATAAATAAGAAGGTTACATTGGAACAAGTCTAGGATGTCATAAATCAATTCGACCCAGATAAAGCTTCTGGTCCAAATGGATTCACTCTACACTTTTACAGGAAATGTTGGACAATTATCAAAATATATCCCATTCACATGATATGATATGTGCAAAAATCTTGTAGGATGGGAGGTGCCACCAATTCATCTTTCATAGCTCTTATTCCAAATGAAAAAAAAAATGCATCTTCCTTTGATAGGTATCGTCCCATATCTCTTTTCAATGTATCCTACAAAATCCTGACAAAATTCATAGCAAACAGGATGAAGTTGATGTTCCCCAACTCATTCTTCCAAATCAAGGCGGCTTTGTTGCAAAAAGAAATATATGGGACAATATCACCCTAGTCCAGGAGGCGATCCACACCAATTTAAATAATGGAGAAAGAGGTTTGGTCATTAAAATAGATATGGAAAATGGATTTTATCAAGTAAATCATAGTTTCCTAATTGAAGTTTTAAAAAAAAATGGCTTTAATCACTCCTTTATCTTCTGGATTGGAGCCTGTATCTCCACCCCCTAGATAGATCCTTTAATAAATGGTAGGCATGCCCCCCTTTTTTCAATCCACAAGGGGATTAAGACAGGGATTCCCACTCTCCCCAATGTTGTATGTCCTAATGGAAAAATCATTGAACAAAATACTAAAACATGAAAGAAGAACAGGATCCATCCTAGGCTTTAAGATAACAAGGGATGTCAAAAGAATAAATCACTCCCAATTCGTTGATGCCACTTTGTTTATTGGTGGAGCTTCTCAAATTATGGGCAGTCGATTTAAATTGGTTTATATCAGTACGTAGAATCCCCAGGAGGAATCATAAACAAACACAAGAGCCGAATTTATGCTTGGAACATTAAAGTGAGTACTCTGGAAAGAATTGCAAATCTACTACAATTCCCTTTCTCAGTGGATTGGAAATTTTTTAAATACTTGGGAACCTCAATTAGCTTAAAATATTTCACAGGGGCATCATGTCAAGTCATCCTTCAAAATATTAAGGATAAATTCAAATTTTGGGGAGCTATATGGATGAACCCGACAGGTCGAATGGTGTTAGTAAAATCAGTCTTATTCTCCTTCCCAATTTTCCATTTTTCAGCACTCTTAGATCCAATAGGGATAAAAAGGAAATGGCTCAATTAATTCATAAATTCTTATGGCAAGGGGGAAAATATAATGATAAAAAATTTCATATGGTGAATTGGTCCACAGTCTATGCCCCTAAAGAACATGGTGGGCTAGGAATCTGGGATCCAGAAAAGATAAACATCGCACTAGGCACAAAACTTCTCTGGCGATTGGTATCAGATGGAAAATATTAGTGGAATAAGGAAATATGCTAAAAATACCTAACAAGAAATTGAAGAAGATTCCTGGACGAAGATCCCATCCAATACACAGGCTCTCCCATTTGGAAACTCACAAGTGCCTCTCTCCCACTCCTGCAAGACCATATCTGTTGGTTCCCGAGAAACGAAAAATAAATCAAGCTTTGTGTTGAGTCCCTATTTTGACATAGATAATGCCCTATCTTACCCTATATCTAAGCCTTTTTTCCTCTGTTATAAACCTATACTGGACTATTCCCTCCCAAAACACATGCCTAATAGCTATGTCATGTCCACAAGAGGTAATTGATGATTTAAAGCATGTTTGTTTAAATTTCTTAAATTAATTCGATTGAAAGTGTTTTATTTTGTATAGTCCTAATGGTTTGATTTATGAGCAGTCTATCCGAAACTACCATACACCGTTAAAGCTGGTACCAAATCCATTATAGTACCCAAGACAGTTTTGATCTGGTACCAACTCCATTCGGGTACCAAGACGTGCGCTATTCCGGTACTACATGCTCTGTTCTATTTCGGTACTAGACTCACAACTGTGTGCAATCCGGTACCAGAACCTCTGTTTCCAGAATGCGCCAATTGGACCAGAATGATGGTGAAGATTTCGAGAAGACAGTTGGATAGAAGTGCCCAAATCAGTTTTCCAGTTGCAAGAGACTCCATCGCTCATGCACTTCGTGTCATGAGGATGGAGTCGATTCCTAAAAATTCGATGTAAATCTTAATTATGAAATCTCTCAAACTATTTAATGCTTATCCATAGATATTGATAGTATCAACTTAACTTATATAGGGAACAATGTATAGATGATAGCTAGTGATAATAGCGAATGTAAAAAGTATACCATCAGAACCAGACGATACTTATCATTGTCATGTATGAAGTAAAAGACTGTTGATCCAATTTACCAGTTGAATTAATACAGAAGATCTTTTATGTCAATTCTTGGATGTGATTGAAAAGTTTTAGTCTGTTACTTTCTTAAGAGGTTCCTTGTTGGTTCGGCAAGGGCCCACCGCCCCAACTAAGGTAAACCTCCTTGTATACGTTCTGTGTGTTTATGTGGATATTTTACAACAGTGTGTGTGTGATTGGTCTTTACTTCATTTTCAGGATTGAGCATTGAGTTAATCATTTTGGATTGGTGTGAATAAGCAGGTGTTAGATCGAATAGACATTTCATTCTCAAATGTTGAAGGTATCTATTTCATGATTTGAAGTGTGGAACTGATATTTTGAGTTTATGATTGTAGTAGATCTAGTATATCAAGGGACCAGAAGACTTTATATTTCATCTTCATGCTCTGTAATAAAGTCTTTCAGTTATACTAAACACCCCTTGTGCTGGTTTGATTGAATTACATGAGGTTGAAGTTGGTTTTGGTTTTGGTTTTGAGAATGGTTGGAATTGGTTGTTTTAATTGCTATAGGAGACAAGCTTCTTAAAGTTCATCTTTTCAATTCAAGAGACTGAAATGAACAAACTTGTTTCTCTAGGACAACATCTCTTTGATTGACTGTTTGTTTAAGTTTCATTATCAGTTTTATCTTCTAAGATCAGAGATATATTGAAGTATTTAGAAATCTTAGAAACAAGGTTTTTATGTTATTAATTATTTCCTATATGCAACAGACTTAGGTAGGTTACTTGTTCTCGGCACATATAGTGTAACGACTCTTTCGACTATGAATCCCAAATTGACATTTAAATGAGTGTGAGATATAAATTGAACATATTTATGCACCAACACTATGGAATGACTCCTTTTTAGGCTCTTGAACCCTATCCAATATCCCCTCCTTGGACTCTTTCCACACTTGGATAACCTCTGAGGGAAAATCCTCCATATTTGACATCTCTGACTGGCACAACAATGGCTCTTGGAAGGGGTGGAATTTTGGAGATGTCTCCCCCAAATATTTTCTCTACCTATCATTTATTTCTTTTGATTATCAATGGATATACACCAGTACATCTCCAACAGAAGGACTATAGAGGTTGGGTTACCTTTGGCTATTCGGTGAAGGAAGGTTACAAATCACTTCTCACTTAATCCCAATTACCAGGAAAATCCAATATATGAAAGGATATTTGGAGCGTGGATGGGCTCCCAAAGATAAACATTTTTGGTTGCCAGCTAGCCCATAACAAAATGCTGACAGGGGAAAATATTCTCAAAAGAGGGATCTACAGTACATCTCTTCCTGAACTACAACTTCACCAAGCAAGTCTTACAAATAGTCTATTATGAATTAAATTAACAAATTTCATGTCCCTCAACTTGTCGAGTTATGATTGGGAAATGGAGTAAAGTCTATAAGGGTTCCTTCACCAAAAACCCTACCTTTCATCATGTTTGGAAGGCATCCATAAAATTTGTTTGTTGGAAAATTTGGTTGGAAAGGAACAAAATCAATTGTAAAGAGAAAATTTCCTCCCCTACCTCAGTCATTGCCCATGCACTGGGCCAACTGGAAAAATTTCTTTCCTCGTGAAGAATTAAAGTGACAATAGTGGACCAACTAGAAAAATCATAAGAGAAATGGATGACAAAAATGAACATCAAAATAACACTCTCGTAAAATTCTTCAAAGATCATGTTGGCAGCTTCAATTTTCACAACAAGAATATAACCTATGGTTATCTTCTCAAGCGGGTCATGTCCTATGTTTTGATGGGGAATCAAAAGGAAACCCAGGGGAGGTAGGTGTAGGAGGGGTGTTGTATATCCCTAGAGGAAATCTTTTTCTAGACTTCTCTTGGAATCTGGGAAAAAATGACAACAATATGGTTGAAGCATATGTGATTTATCAAGAGATCTTGTTAACACAGGAGCAGCAGTTGTATCACTATCGTAGGTGACTCAAAAAATATCATATACTACTTTGTCATGGGAACCACTCCAAAGAACACTAATCTTTGTAGAATCATAGAACAATCAAAAACACTCTTTTCCTCCACTCAAGTAAATTTATTCCACATTTTGCACGGAAACAACAGGGAAGCCCACAAAATGGCTAATCGGGAAATCAGAATGGCCCCTGAATTTTTGAAAGTTCAGGGGAAGGTCCTTTTCATAGACCCTCCCTAATGAAAATGCCCCATGTCAGAATCGAGCCACCTGGCCCTAAGATAATCACCGGAAGATAGTTGGAGTGTTCATGCAACTCGAGAATGGCTATAAACGAGCTTGGAAGTACTTCCACTATCTCCTGGCTCGTGTGCAAGTTGCGCTTGGAATTGGTCCTTCCCATGATGAAGTGCGATCAATCCATTAATTTCCCCCGTGGGACTCATCGAAAACTCGTACTTCGCAGTAGCAAGATAGTTCAAGCGTCAATATATTTGAGGATTGGCGAAAAGACTATAATCATGATTGTAAGTGTAGAGTCACAGAAGGCACATGCCACCACAACCTCTAAAGGACCTCTGATCTGTGGGAGGATTTGTAGCCATCTGTGTTCATGCACCCCTGCCAGTATCCAAAAAGAGGGAGTTTTTCGATACTTTCCAGTATCCAAAAGCCTCATTCATCTAGGCGAAATTTACGTCTCCAAATCTATTTAACTTTCTGGGAAATTATAATTTTGAGACTCAGGGATTCAAGTGGAGAAACAATTTTGTCACTATAGCTTCTTTTCTAGCTGAAGGTAAGCTCTGAACGAAACGGTTTAATTGGTAAACAATGTAATTTTGCAAGGAAGGTGGCTTGGATAAGGAGAGCCTAGCCTTCGGTCCTCCCTCGACATTCAGAATTTCAATTGGGTTGTTTCTTTGATTAGGTACACAAGCATCCTCTTTCTTCCGNCGGTTGTGCTCCTTTCTACTTCATTTCCATTTTCAATTTTCATTTTCCACTCTTTAAAAGTTTGAGCCAAATTTAGTCTCCATTCTATCGTCATCTAGACACAAGGGATATCTTTGGAAAGATTGGTTGGAATTAATTTGGTGGTGCCTCAAGCCCCTTCATACTTTGATCCCAACACCCTTTCATTATCCATGGCTCATGAGAAGGCCCCACAACAAGCTCAAGTACATGTTGAGGATGAGTTGGTGGACTATAACTTCACCTCCACCCAATGGATCTCTCTCAGAGTAGACTCGTATAGCTAGAACCTTTCCTTCACTCTGGAAACGTTGGCACAACACATAACACTCATTGGGAAATTCCAATATGAAGTTTATTTCCTTCGTAGACAGAGGGAGATGATGCGATCAAAGTTGGATGCGAGGGAAGCTCCTTTAGAGGCATCAGTCCAACGGTTGGCAGCAGACTAGGAACCAGCATGCAAATTATCCTGCCAGAACTGAATGTGGCTTTAGAGCCTCTTGATGATGAATATCTCATAATAAAAAAAGGAGTGTAGCAATCTGAATTTTGTAAACCTTTTTAAGGTGCAGGAGCACTATTTTTGAATGACTAAATTTTGAAAATGGTATCGCATGAAAGATTAATAGGAATAGCAATGTTATTAATGAAAATAAAATATATATGCTAGTGGACTTTCTTCCTTACCAACACCTATCATTGTACTCAGCAACCTTGGTCGTGATTTTTTTATAAATACAATTTTCTCTAGTTTTTGTAAAAAAAATAAACAACGATGGGAAGTATTTATGTTTTTTATTGCATTTCCTAGTAGTATTTTCACTAGACATAATATGGTGAGTACTATTTTTTATAGTATGGTGAGTACTATTTTTTCCCAATGGTCATATCAAGAGGATACTAGTGATAAAAAATCTAAATCGATAGATAATCTAAATTAGGTTTCTTGAGAAAGGGAAATAAAGGAACTTCTAAAGTGTTGATGTTGAAGAGTATTCCAAACATGATTGAGACGGAGGAATAAGATGAGGAGGAAGATAAATCCAAGTAAACATTCACATAAGAAAATAAAAACATTTCCATTACACTATAGAAGCAAAACCATAGATCCAACTCACTTAAATAAGATAAAAACCCTTCTAACCTATTTAATATTGATTTGATCCAAAACAAATGCATGAAAAGAAACATTCCATTACAAGAAGAAAACATTACATCAATAGATTCATTCTCTTTAATGATGAAACATCTTCAAATCAAGTATGAAGGAGGGAATTCTATATAATTAGGGTTCCTCCTGGGGTTTTACATTAATAATAGGTGCAATTACCAAAATCCTAACATTTTTTCACCTTGGGTGCTCCACCTATGATATACTATGATTTTTTCAAAGACATAGTGGTAATGTTCAAGTTTTACCTTATAAAAGGACATGCATTACATAAGCATGATCCTTATTTAAGAAAAATTGCACTAGTTTCAAGGGAAAATAGGCAAGAGTGTATTACATGAAGTTTTGTCTCAAGCCTTCCATCAGATTTTTCAAATAATCTACTAGTTCTTCATCTCCTTCCCTATTTTACAGTCCTTAATCCATCTCCACCACTTTGAACCAATGGTCATTGTTTATGGAAAGTTAAGATGAATATGTTATAGGAACGATGAACATGTTCATTAAAATGGCCTCATCTCAATACAATGATAACGATGATGAAAAATATGATGATCATGGATAACTTCATCTCCTTCATAATTAGGTTCTGATTTTGTTGTTTGATTGTCAAATTCTTTGTGTGAGTCATATTTGAGTCTCAAAACTCTCCCATATCGTCAATGCATGCATCTACTATAACCATGTCAAATTTCAGTGCAAACAAGCACAAACTGAAAAAATTTCAATGTTGTCCCCATTCATAGGTCACTCTGTTGTTGATTAAGGTTTGTTGTCATTGATGTCAACCCTTGAAGAAAGACCCATAGCACAAAGGTTTGGGTAATGGACCCAATAGTGTTTGATGTAAATATGACTCATTATTTTTTTTTCATGGTTGATAAGAAGTAAA
>SNQJ01S0013041.1:327260-357058 GCA_010110895.2 Picea sitchensis | reverse complement strand
CTTTTGGAATTGAGCATATACAGTGCGCAGCTACCTTTGAAACAAAAGACTTCCCTGGGTTGATAATTTATGTTTCACTTGGTTGTTTAAAAATTAATTAAGCAATTATAGTGACCAACAGTTTTGTGAAAGAAGAGAGTAGCGTGGAAGAGATAATTATTAGAGAAGTGCCAACAGAACTCATAGGCACCACTAGCATCCTGACTCAGAAAGAATTTTTTATGCATCAGAAGATCCTGTAAGTAGTCCAGAGGTGTCTCATGTTAGGCACCCAAGGAGACAGGAAGTGGACAGTTTGCAAGGAGATATTAGGAAGCTTAAACCACCCTCCTTTGATGGTGAAAGAGAAAGGGAAGATGATGTCGAAGCATGGTTGCTTGGACTCAGGAGATATTTTCAGTTGCATAACTATTCTTCAAACTTAAAAGCCAGGATTTCCACCTACCATTTACATGGGAAAGTTGTTATGTGGTGGGATCAACTGAATCAAGTTGAACATATTAATGAGAGTAATATCACTTGGAAGAATTTCAACAAGTACTTCCAGAAGGAGTACCTCTCAGAGAATTTCTATGACAAGAAAATGCAGGATTTCTTTGAAATCGGGTTGGGAAGCATGACTATGGCAGAATATGAGAAGAAATTCTTGGGATTATTAAAATATGTTGGGTTTATAAATTAAGAAAAAGTAAAAATACAAAGATTTTTGAGTGGATTGCCATCCTTTTATAAAGAAAATATTAGTTACGATGATCCCAAGACCTTGATTGAAGTCATCAGGAAGGCTAAATACTTGTATGAGAAATAAAAGGGAAGAGAATCCCTGTAGAAACCTTGGAAGGATAAGAGGAAGGAGAATTATGATCAGAGGAGGAAAGGATTCAAACCTCCCTTCAATAGGAATGAGCCTAATAGAAGTAATCAAGATAAGTATGCTAAGGGTGAATCCAAGAAAGAAGGCTCCTTGGGAAAAAGAGGAAGACCACCTATCCAATGTTGGGGATGTAAATAAGATCACTTGTACGATGGTTTCCCACATAAAAAGGACAGAGTGAAGACTGTGCACAACGTCCAAGAGGCTACAACGGTTGAAGATATGGGAAGAATCTCTGGATCTTTAGATGATCGACAAGCAGCATACCAATCCAATATGATCGAGGTGAAAGGTAAGATCATAAATCATCTTGTTTCTATTTTGATTGATTCTAGAGAAATTCATTGTTACATTGATCCTAAAATAGTGGATAGGTTACATTTGGAGAAAAGTAAACTTGGAAAATCAAGTTTGGTTCAACTAGCCACTGGAACCAAAAGGATAATCCATGATATGGTCAAAGATTTTCCATAAGTCTTAATGGTGTGAATAAAAATGCTGACATGAATATCATACCATTGGGGTCTTATGAAATTATAATTGGAATGGATTGGTTGGACAAGCATCATGTTGTCCAGGATTGTCATAGCAAGAAATTTACATGTCTTGATGGAGATGGAAAACAGAGGACTGTGAAAGGAGTTCCAAGACCCATCTCTATAAGGGAGATTTCATCCTTACAATTGAAGATATGTTTTAGAAAAGGATGTCAATTGTATGAATCTCATGTGGAAGAGCCAGAAATTACAAAGGGGCCAAGCCTTGAATATTTCTTGGTACTACAGGAATTTGAAGACGTATTCCAAGAAATACCAGGGTTTCCACCAAGAAGGGAGATAGATTTCTCAATTTATCTAGTTGTTGGAGCTGCCATGATGTCAAAAACACCTTACAGAATGAGCACACCAGAGTTAAAATAATTACAAATGCAGTTGGAGGAATTGTTGAAGAAAGGGTACATACGTCCAAGTGTTTCACCTTGGGGAGCACCGATACTTTTTGTCAAAAATAAGGATGGAACCTTGAGGCTGTGTATTGAATTTCGACAACTGAGTATGTATACTATAAAGAACAAGTATCCTCTACCCAGAATTGATGAACTCTTTAATCAGCTAAGAGGAGCAAAGATATTTTCAAAGATTGACTTGAGGTCAGGATACCATCATGTAAGAATCAAGGAAGAAGACATTCATAAGATGACCTTTAGGACCAGGTATGGGAATTATGAATTTGTAGTGGTTCCATTTGGACTGACCAATGCACCAACTATATTCATGTGCTTAATGAATGGAATATTCATAAATTATTTGGATACATTTTTCATAGTGTTCTTGGATGACATACTTATATATTCTAAGTCTGAAGAGGAGCATGAAAATCACTTAAGGATGGTATTGCAAGTACTGAGAGAACATCAGTTGTATGCCAAGATGAGTAAGTGTTCTTTTTATCAAAAGAAGATCCATTACTTGGGACACATTATTTCAAAGCAGGGCATAATAGTAGATCCAGAGAAGATTGAAGCCATTAGAGGATGGAAAACACCCAGAAATGTTTCAGAAGTCAGATATTTAATGGGATTAGATGGTTACTATAGAAGGTTCATAGTAGGGTTATCTAATATTGCTCATCCCATTATGTCTTTTCAAAAGAAGGGAACTAAATTTGAATGGACACCTAAGTGTGAAGAGAATTTTAATCTGTTGAAGGAATTACTTACTAGTGCACCTGTGTTAAATATTGTTGAACCAAATGAAAGTTTTGTGGTATGTACAGATGCATGTAAGGAATGACTTGGGGGAGTCTTCATGCAATATGGACATGTCATTGGTTATGAGTCCATAAATATTAAGGAACATGAGAGGAACTATGCCACACATGACTTGAGCTTGCTGCCATTGTCCACGCCTTGAGGATGTGGAGGCATTATATCACGAGGAAGATATTTGAATTAAGGATAGACCACATTGGCCTGAAGTATCTTTTTGAACAACCAACCTTGAATTCCAGGAAAACAAGATGGCTAGAATTTTTAAGTGAATATGACCTCAATATCAAACATATCAAAGGAAAAGAGAATAAAGTTGTCGATGCACTTAGCAAAAAAGTGCATCTCATGCATGCTACTGCTGTTAGTATGCATCGGTTAGACTCGAAGAACATATTTTTAGATGGTCTTGCTATAGAGAAACACTACCTACAAGTAAAGGAAAGATTACATCAAGGAGATGTATAGAATAAAACATAGTATTAAATAAAGGAAGATGGACTACTCATGCATAAGAATAGAATCTATGTTCCTAGTTCTGGAGAACTAAGAAATTTGGTATTGAAAGAAATGCATGATGTTCCTTATGTTGGACATCCCAGTTACCAGAAAATGATTATAGGAGTAAGAAGCCAGTTCTTCTGGCCAGGAATGAAAAAGGATGTTGTTGATTAAATCGCTCGATTTATGGAATGTCAGAAGGTGAAAGATAAAGATAGGCATCCAACAGGAGTGCTACAACCTTTACCCATTCCAGAGAAGAAATGGGAAGTGATCACCATGGATTTCATCACAGGATTACCCAGAACAAATAAGCAACATGATTCCATCATGGTGGTGGTTGAAAAATTAATAAAGGTTGCTTATTTTGTTCCTTTAAATACAACAAATACAACGACTAATATTGCATAAATTTACATGAGAGAGATTGCTAGGTTGCATGGGATACCTAGGACAATTGTCTTGGACATAGATACAAATTTTACCTCCAATTTCTGGAGGGGATTGTTTAAAGGATTTGGTACAAATATAAACTTTAGCACAACATATCATCCCCAAACAAATGGGAAAACATAGAGGGTCAACCGAATAATTGAAGACATGCTGAGAATGTATGTGATGGATAAGCCATTTAAGTGGGAAGATTACTTACACTTGGTTGAGTTTGCATATAATAATGGGTATCAAGATTCTTCGAGAATGAGCCCATTTGAAGCCTTATAAGGTAGGAAATGCAATTATCCAGTGATATGGGACAACAAAGAGGATAGAGTGGTACTTGGGCCAGAGTTTCTCAAAGATATGGAAGACCATATGGTTAAGATCAAGCAGAATTTAAAGACACCTCATGATAGACATAAATTTTATGCAAAAAAGAACATGACAACTAAAGAATTTAAAGTAGGGGAGCATGTGCTTCTGAAAGTGAAGCCCAAGAAAAGTTCTTTGAAATTGGGTAGTTGTACAAAGCTGGCAACCAAATTCTGTGGTCTATTTGAAATATTGGACATAATAGGGCTAGTTGCATACATGATTGCATTTCCTGCTTCCATGAATGTGCATAATGGATTTCATGTCTCTTTACTAAATAAATATCTGCATGATCCTAACCATGTTATTGATTAGCATATGATTCATGTAGAGATAGAGGGAGACTTTCAGGTTCAACAAGTGCAGGTATTGTCTAGAAAGGTCAAAATGCTTCATAATCGAGTTATAGAGCTGGTAAAAGTTCAGTGGACTTGCTACAATCCTGAAGATGCTACTTGGGAGAATGAAGATGCCATGTAGACAGAGTACCCGCAAATTTTTGAATAAATTTTGAGATTTTGATCTCTATTTTGTATATGCACTAAGGACAGTGCCAAAATAAGGGGGATGGGATGTAACACCCCGTGTTTCGAACCCCCATTTTAAATAATGTATTGTTACATTGCTGAGAGGCCACAGTTGACAAACAATTATTAAGAGGCCAATGTGCCTAAGAAATGTAATGTTTTGATCATTATTAATAATACATACATTGTTGGCTTCTACACGGACAATGACTATATTTATAAGGGGGCTATGATTCCACAAGAGAGGGGGCTTGAGGGGATACATGTTTATTTCCTATTTTTAATTACCCTTTTGTCTAAGGGAGGAGCTTGGTTATGTGAGATTCTTTGGGAAGTCCAGTAGGTTCTTGATTCCCCATGAAATTACTTAAACCCACCTCTAGTCTAATGGGGGGTTTGGTTGATGGCTTGTTCGCCGATTTCATGTTCATTCATTCATTCTCTTATTCACTCATCCACTTTACCATTGGTTCAGGCGTTCATTAATTTTCTCACTCTCTCATTCATCTTGTCGCTACCTATCACTCTTTCATGCATCCTCATCCGCATCTTGGCTTGGGAAAGGGAATTGAACTGCCAAATATTAACCATGGTATTGTTGCCTGTAGTGGTCACTGGAGTGATCCAACCATGACTTGAGGCCTGGATGTTTCATATGCATTGGCCTTTCTCCAATGTTGTTCATAGCTGTGAGTCCTTAGATTTCCAGCATTGAGATTCTGGACCAGTTGCACTAGAGCCCAAAATAAGGAAAAGCACTGCCTGAGGGACTGCGTGGCAGAGAAGGGTAGGGGTCCATTCTATTGGGTGGTGCAATATGGGTAGAAGAGAGCTGGGTAGTTGGATTTTTGTGAGTGTTGGGAAATCTTGTGAGAGATTGAGTGTTGACTAGTTTGGGAAGCCAAGTAACACTCTGAAACCGTCCTTGTAGATTCATATCCCTAGCTCGGGGGTGACACTGTTGTTGATATTTGGAACAGTAGCGCCTATGGTTGGGTGGAACGTCCTTGGTCTGCAACCATTTGGTGTCTTCTTTTATAAATATAATTTCTCTCTGTTATGATATTATCTACTTGTATATGAATGTATTTTGTTGTGTATTTAATTATTGTTTAATTGAATCTTTAGAACATGCATGCTTACTGGTTATTCTTGTGCATGTCATTAAATCCTTTTCTTTTATGCATCCTTATTAATTTATAAGGGTATTGGTAAGAGAGAGAAGTCCAAGGGTGGGCTTGAAGGTGGTGTACCTCGCCCTGTGGCTGGCTGGGTATGTTATAAGATGCAGTTTCTTGTGGTGAGGAAACCCAGATTTGTCTTTACAAGAAATTGTATGGATGATTTTCCTGAAGAAGTTATGGAGTTGCTGGAGAATTTTGCTGACATAGTAGTGGATGAGTTTCCTAACTCATTTCCACCCATCATAAGTATCATCCATCATATTGATTTGATACCAGGAGAAAGTCTGCCAAAAAAAGAAACATATAGATTGACACCTCAAGAGAATGAGGAGGTAAAGAACCAAGTCCATGAATTGTTAGACAAGGGTTTGGTTAGAATAAACTTGAGTCTATGCGCAATACCAGCTTTGTTGAGTCCAAATAAGGATGGAGGATGGAGAATGTGTACAGACTTGAGAGACATTAACAAGATCACCATCAAGTATAGATTTCCTTTTCCAATAATGGATGAATTAATGGATTGTTTAAGAGGAGAAAAGTTATTTTCTAAGATAGACTTGAAAAGTGGATATCACCATATAAGGATGAGATAAGGTGATGAGTGGAAAACAACCTTTAATACAAATGAAAGGTTGTATGAGTGGCTTGTTATTCCATTTGGATTTAAAAATTCCCCAAGTACTTTTATGAGGTTGATGAATGAAATACTGAAAGATTTCATTGGAAAGTTTCTGGTTGTATATATGGATGATATACTAGTATTTAACAGAACTAAAGAGGAGCATTTGAGACATCTGACCTTAGTGATGATGAGACTACAATAGGAGAAGCTATTGATAAATCTGAAGAAGTCCTCTTTTATGAAGACAGAGCTCATTTACTTGGGTTTTGTGATCTCTTCAAATGAATTGAAGATGGATCCAGAGAAGGTGAAAGAAATCAAAGAATGACCATCACCACAGAGTATGTTTGAAGTGAGAATATTCCATGGATTACCAAGTTTCTATAGGAAGTTCATCAGAAATTTTAGTGGAATTTATGCACCAATGATGAATACAGTGAAGAAGGGACACTAGTGTTTTAAATGGACAGAGGAGGCCGAGAGGAGATTCAATATATTGAAGGAGAAGATAATAGAATGACCAATTCTGGTCTTACCAGATTTTGGAAAGACATTTCAAGTGAGATGTGATGCAAGTGGGGTTGCAATTGGAGCAGTATTGAGCCAAGATAATAAACCAGTTGCATATTTCAGTCAGAAGATGAATGAGACTAAGAGAAAGTATTCCACATATGATAAATAATTTTATGCCATAATTCAAGCCTTGAAAAAATGGAGGCACTACCTTGTTCCAATGGAATTTGTCTTGCACAGCCGTTACACATGATTTTGGTCACTCTGGTGATGTATCTATAGTTATGTGATCAAGCCCTCATAAGGACTTTTTTCCTAACAAAAGTGACTATTGTCTTCCTCTACAAAGCATATTTTTAAAGTGAGTTCGCAGGCTGCATTTGATGCAGAGTGCGAAAATCCTCATTCTCGCAAGGTTCTCTATACTTGGCCTGCGAGGAGTTTGCAGTTTGCTCTATAAGCAGGGTGTGAACCTGTTTCAAGGCTAAAAATGGAAGAAGAGGTTATGAAGGTTCTAGAAGAGGATCTTCTAGAAAATGAGTTAGCATTCGCATGGTTGGAATCCTACTGACTTCTCATATTTAGTGAGATCATCCTCATCCATTTAACCATATCTCCTCCTCCTATATATTGAAAGGTTTCTCATGGAAAGTGTTAAGCAATATTGAATGAAGAATTGGTGAAAGAATTGTGTGAAGAAATCTATTTGGATAGAAGATTAAGACTCTATTTGTCTATCAAATTGTACTGGATCTTCTTCATACAAGTGTAGAGCAAGTGTGTGTGTTGGAACCAAGGATCACTGAAAGGAAGCTTGTGACATCAAGGCGATCTAGTCACATCTTCTAGTTTCATTTAATATAATACAATGACATGTCCCTTTCCCATAAAATCACTCTTATTTTATTGCATAACTCCTTGATCATATGCATAGTTTGACATTGAATATACTTTGCTATATTCACTTTGGTTGGTTTGTGTTGTCTTGGACCTGATTTCACAAGAGCACCAGAGTGAAGTAGGAACAACAGAGACCTAAGGAGGTGGTATAAAGGTATGTCACTCATTCCTTCTCGGTAGTAGATTCAATTACTGCAACTTAGAGAAAGAGTCATGTCCTGTCCTATTTTTTTCTAGATACAGATGGATTTAGGAATATTAGTTAGTGTCTGCACCTACCGATTTATCCAGTAACAAAATTGGTGAGCATACCGAGGACAAATTGTTTCCTAGTTAGTCTAGTTTCGCTTGCTTTGATTGCTTGTTTTATGGTTTCTAAGTCTGTGAGAGATCCATCTAGACTCTCTGGATCTG
This sequence comes from Picea sitchensis, assembly GCA_010110895.2. Classification (NCBI taxonomy): domain Eukaryota; kingdom Viridiplantae; phylum Streptophyta; class Pinopsida; order Pinales; family Pinaceae; genus Picea; species Picea sitchensis. The sequence goes on along the minus strand of SNQJ01S0013041.1, from coordinate 348,945 downwards.
AAAGTCCACTTAGACTCTTTTTTCCTATTCCAAATTCTCTTTGATTCCAAGAAGTCTCACACTGTACTAGTCTACAGCCTACAAAAATATCTCAGTTTCGCACCCTACTGTGTAATCCAGTGCGACATGTTCGCACCTTACCTGTGTCCAGCCTACGAACTCCATTGATTTTCACACTGCACCCTATAGCTAGGCTGCGAATCCATTTGAAATTTTTGTTTAGAATTAGGCTTTCCTATCTTTTGATGCCCAATTTTTCTTTGATCAGCTGGATTGAACTTTTGGAGCCTATATTGATTTGTTTACAGTCTGTTTGACATTATTTGAGTTGCTTTTAACCATCTTTTCTTTGTTTGGTGTTGAAGGATTAGTCTCTTGCTTTGAGTGTCTTTCAATTCCAAAGATTGTGTTTTCTTTAGAATTTTTTAGGGAAATATCAGATTTCTTCTGAATAGTTCGCTTTAAAAGAAAACTTTTAGTTTGGGTTTCTTTGTTTTAAGAAAGTTCATTGTTGCTTTTAGTGAAATTTTTTGAACGAGGAGATTTAATTTATTTATTTATATTAGATTGGGGGCATCCTTGCATTTGAAGTAGTGGAATTTCATGATTCTTGGCATTTTTTGAATCATGCATTGGTGTACAGTCTTTTTTTCTCATTTCTTGAGAATATTGATATTGATGAGTTTTAAGATTTTGGGACGTTATGCATCTAGGAATGATAAATGTTTTCTCCTTCTCGTAGCATAGCTTTCATCGAAATGAAAAGACTACATCTTCATCTCTTTGCATAAATTTCGAGTCAGTCAAAACACCATATTGTCCACGCCATTTTCCTTTTGAGTAACAACAACCATAAAATAAAGCGCTTATAAAAATTGATTAGACAGTTTTATCTTTTCTGGTAACAAACCTACATTAGATTAGTTGTAGGGATTTGGAATAGGTGTGAAAGATAACTTTACAAAGCTGAAAACAAACATAGTATCTCGTGATAGGGAGAGTTAAATCCACTTACTACATTTTGTCCTGGGAAGCCCTTCTAACACAAGGGTCAATCACGATGTCAAACTGGCAGAGTTACTCACCCTGCTTTGTTGATCTTGGTGTAGAGATTATGTGTATTATCGGGGTCTCTTGAGAGGTATACCCACAATGATGAGTGGAATCCTTTCAAGTTGATTTCGGGCTAGATACCCTACCCTTGCGTGTGGATTGGACTATCAACTATTTCCCCAGGCATCACTGTAGTGATTGGTAACCTTAGTGGTCTATCTCTTTAGGGTCTTTACATAAGGTGACTGTGGAGGGGTAAGTCATCACGGTACCTAGAATTGAAGTTGGCCAGACTCGTTTGGGCTCCTTGGAGGGTATACCCACGATTATGTGTGGGAGCTTGCACCAGGGTGTAAGTCCATTAAGTAGGTCATCAATGTAACTTTTCCACCTACTCTATATCAGCCCCTTCTTACATTGTTCCCGTGACGTTGAATTTCATTACCAACTAGTGCGTTCATTGTGAGAAGGTTTTGTTTGGTTGCTTACTTACTATATTGTTAGCATGATTTGTTTGTTTTCCTTAGAGGACTCTAGATTGGATATTTTTTTAATGGCGTCAGTTCCTGGAATGACCAATGAAGGAACCCTTGCTCCAAGGGAAACTTTTGTTTTTCCTTCTTATGGAAACATTGGTCCTCCTCATATTGCTACTTTGATCCTTTTAGGTCTCACAATTGGATTACTAGTATGGTTGTTTTCCACTCAGGTAATCCTAAATGCAGTTAGTGCTTCAGTCACAAGCAATTCCCCCCACAAGAATCAACCTGATGTTGATCCTTCACCTTCTTCACTAGTAAGGTCTTCTTCGCCTTCTTCTCTTGCAAGGTCACTTTCTGTTTCATCTTCTTCATCGAGTGAAAGTTTTGAAGCTAGTAAATCGATGAATAAGAAGAAGAAGAAAAGGAATATTAAGAAGAAGAAAGATAAAAGAGGGTCAAAGCTTCCAACCACTATCAAACATGTTGGAAAACAACCAGTTACTATTAATCATGATGGGAGTGTTGATGATGTCAAGATCACCCCAACAACCCGTAAGCCCAAGTACCCTTGCAGGCTTTTTAAGGGTAGCCATCTTCTTAAGGATTGCCCTGGTCTATCCAAGGTTATAGAAGCATGGTATACACATCCTTTCTAACCCATGTCATTAGCCTCTGAACAACATGCTGATGATTTCCCATCGACTAGTCACGATATAGTTGGGAAGAATAAAAGTAGAGCCAAGTTCCCGTGTATGTTATGCAAAGGGCGTCATATAACTCATCTTTTCCCTCATATGGAAGAATCCTTGAAATTCCTGGAAGACATGACTGTTTCATAGCCTCAACTTCCAGCTGCTTATCACAAACTTTCTCTCAACCCACCTGTAGTTGATGGAATGATCACTCCGGACCCGTCGCCATCAATTTGATTGATCATGTCATCAATATGGTCATGTCCTTAATTGAACAAGTTGACAAAATGGTTGATCCGATCCCATCTTCGATCGATCCCACTCTCCCTTTAGAGAGTGTTAACAAAGTGGTTGATCCGATCCCATCCTCGGTCAATCCCACTCTCCCGTTAGAGAGTGAAACCCAAGCAGTCGATCTGTTTCCACCTATCGACCCCATTCTCCCCTTGGAGAATGAAACCCAAGTGGTCGATCTGATCTCTCCATCGGTCGATCCTAGTCTCTCACTAGAGAGTAAACCCGATATTGCCCATGTTTTTCTCGTCGATACAGAATCTACCATGTTGGTGGGTATTCCTCCGTCTCCCGTGAAACACCCTCCAAGTAATGAGGCCATCCTTTTTAATTGGGGTGTGCTAACTGGACCTCGTCTTCCCTCTCACATTCATTTCCAGATTACAGTGCAATTTTGTGGTCGGGACGTTCCTTAGATGTTGATAGATGAAGGTGTGTTAGTTAGCATTTTTTCCTCTTTTGCTTGGCAAGCTTTGGGTTGTCCTCAACTTTCCCCAGTTACGCAGAATTTGTTAGCTTTTAACAGAAGAACCAGTCAACCTTTAGGGACCCTTCCTCAGTTTCCCGTAACTTTGGGAGGGAAAACTATCTTTATTGATATCATGGTCTTCCAAGACCCTTTGGATTTTTCTTTACTCCTTGGGCGTGATTATGTCTATGCCATGAAAGCTATTGTGTCTACTCTTTTTCGTGTGATATCTTTCCCTCACAATGGACGGGTTGTGACTATTGATCAAATTTCATTTGTTGAACCCGCCTAGATTGCCTCCGTGAATGATTCTTATATGCAGATGGTATCACCCTCTCCACAAGTCAATTATGTGGCATTGTCACCCATGGCTTCAACTTCTGATGACTTAGATCCAGTAGTTGACATGGTGATCTCTTCGATAGGGTTGTTAGAGCATGATCTCTTTACTCCTGTCATGACCCTCGACATGGTGTCCTTTTAGAGTGTGTTTCTTCCTTCCAACGAAGACCTCTTGGAAACCATGACTGAGTTTTGTCCCTTGACATAGTGTCATTCTGGAGTATTGTCCTCTTGGAATCCATGATCAAGATGAGAATAAGTTTGAGGATAGTTTTTGCATCTATGAGGAAACCTCGTTAAAAAATGAAACAAAGGTCTTTGAGCATGATTTTCTAATTTCAAGCTTGTGTAAAAATGAAACCAGCTACCTCAGGCATAGTTTCCTCTGGTTCAAGCTTGTGTAAAAATGAAACCAAGTCTGAGCATAGTTTTGTTTAGTTTTTAATCTTGTAAAAAAATCAAAATTTGTCCCAAGCATAGTTTTGCTTTGTTTTAAAGCTTGCGTGAAAATGAAAACAATCTTGAGCTTAGTCTTTGTTCTTTCTCATGCTCGTAAATACATGAGAATAAGTTACTGATATTAGTCTTTATTTTTTATCGTGCTCGTAAATCAATGAGAATGTAACCGAGTATAATTTTACCATTTTTTCGAACTTGTAAAGGTTATACGAAAAAGGAACCCATTGGATCTCCCTTTAATCTCTTTTCAGGCTCTCTAAACATGAAAAGATTGCCGAACAATCTTGTTCTTTTCACACTCATTAAAGTATTTGAAGAAAACATCAGTTGAGCGATAGTTTATCTCTTTTTTGGTCTCATCAAACTACTTTATGAAAAGGGAACTGGGAGATTTCTCTTTAAGTGTTTTTCAGACTCTCAAAACATGAAAAACCCTTGAGTTTTCTATCCTTGGACTCGTTAAACAAACATCGTAAGACCCATAATGGGACCAAACCACTCCTTCTTAGGGTTCGTTAAAAATACTCCGAGGGGCTCGTCCGAAGGATGAGATTACATCGACAAGCATATGTTATCCTCCTCAAGCTTGTGTAAAAATAAAGAGGTACTCGCCAGAAATGATGGGGGAAATTTTGGGAAAGGGATGTGTTTTCATATTCGTATTAATGGCAGTAAGTGTCACTCTTGAACATGACACCCCCTATTCATCATTTGAATCCAGTTTGGGAAATCCATTTGTCTCTCTTTTGACTTGCTACAATGTCGTATCTTGGGTCATCTTTGAATCAGTGTTGCCAAGTCCTTTGTCATGTCGTTCATGTGTTCAATAGAAGTTCAAACGATCCCTCCATTGAGTCAGCCATCTGCAGTTGTCCATTCTTACTATGTCATCTTTTCCTGTGTCCATTTCAACTAATATTCATCCTCAAAATCTGTTACTTATTTCATGTCATTGATGGGGGATACATCATGGCCCTCCTCTGATGAGTCTTTTTCCGTCGACTCCAACTCATTATCTAGGAATAAGACTTAGAAATCATTCAGTACCTTGGAACCTGCATGCCTTAATGGAAGGTCTCTTTGCTTTCGATAGGATTTTCACATCATTGGTCCCTAATTGAGAGATTCCGCCGAGTGTTGGACTTCATCTCATTCATTCACATTCATTCAGATTGTACTTTGGTACCTTGGGAGTCATTGACATAAATGGTGATTTCCCTCACACTTGTTAATGGTTTTCATCAATGACCGATAATCAAGTGGTTTCTACCATGTTCGACTTCAATACATGTAATCACATGGCTACATTCATACTTTCAGGTGACGGGATTGAAGACCCAGGGTCTCATCTTTTTTATCTAGGCTGTGATGGAGTATGTATGATTTGTATCGACACATAAATTCACTTTGTATGCCACATGGTTATGTCTTAATTTGAGTCTTCTAACATAGATCCATAGTGTATTCCTGGTGGCTTTGTAGAATTTTGATGACATGGATCCATGGTGTATGATTGGTGGCCATGGCTTGTGTTTACAATTTCATTCATTTGTGATCTGAGCATGGGAATGCCTACCTCAAAAATGGTATTATATTATGCATATGCTTGGTTGTTTGCAGGTTTTCGATTAGGTGTGCTCCTTGTTTCTGACACACACATGCATTTTACAAAGTATTTCGGTTGTCATGAGTTCCAGCCTCATACTTTGGGGGGAATTTTGTTACACATGATTTTGGTCACTCTGGTGATGTATCTACAATTATGTGATCAGGCCCTCATAAGGTCTTTTTTCCTGAGAAAAGTGACTATTGTCTTCCTCTATAAAGAATATTTTTAAAGTGAGTTTGCAGGCTGCATATGATGCAGAGTACAAAAATCCTCATTCTCGCAGGTTTCTCTATACTTGGCCTGCGAGGAGTTCACAGTTTTCTCTATAAGTAGGGTGCACACCTATTTCAAGGCTAAAAATAGAAGAAGAGGTTATGAAGGTTCTAGAAGAGGATCTTCTAGAAAATGAGTTGGAATTCACATGGTTGGCATCCTACTGACTTCTCAGATTTAGTGGGATCATCCTCATCCATTTAACCATCTCTCCTCCTCCTATATATTGAAAGGTTTCTCATGGAAAAGGTTAAGCAAGATTTAATGAAGAATTGGTGAAAGAATTGTGTGAAGAACTTTGTTTGGATAGAATCTTGAAGACTCTATTTATCTATCAAGTTGTACTGGATCTTCTTCATACAAGTGTAGAGAAAATATGTGTGTTGGAACCAAGGATCACTGAAAGGAAGCTTGCGACATCAAGGCAATTTGGTTGCATCTTCTACTTTCATTTAATATAATACAACGACATGTCCATTTCCCATAAAATCACTCTTATTTTATTTCATAACTCCTTGATCATATGCATAGGTTGACATTGACTATACTTCTCTATCTTCACTTTGGTTGGTTTGTGTTGTCTTGGACCTGATTTCACAAGAGCACTGGAGTGAAGTGGGAACAACAGAGACCTAAGGAAGAAATATAAAGGTATATCACTCATTCCTTCTCGGCAGTAGATTCAATGACTACAACTTAGAGAAAGAGTCATGTCCTGTCCTGTTTTGTTCTAGATATAGGTGGATTTAGGGAGATTAGTTAGTGTCTACACCTACCGATTTATCCAGTAACAACAACGAAAACCGAGATTTACAATTCATAAATAGATAGGATAAGTTAAACCAAAGACATGAAAACTGGATTGAGTTTATGCAGACTTTTACTTTTGTCATAAAACATATTTTTGGAAATGCTAACAAAGTTGTTGATGCATTGAGCAAGAGATGTTTGATTCTGCAGGAATTTCAGGTCAAGAACTTGGGGTTTGAACACCTTAAGGATATGTATTGTGATGATCCAGATTTCAAGGAAGCATACAAAGCATGTGAAAATCTTGTGTTGAGAGACATGAGCCAGTGGAGAGAGTATAAGATTCAAGAGGGATTGTTGTTGAAGGGAAATCAATTGTGCATACCAAAATGCTCAATGAGGGAGAACATTTTGAAGGACAAGCATAGTGGAGGATTGGCTGGAAATTTCGGCCACGATAACACATTTTCATACTATTGGCTAGGTATGAGAACATAAGTGATAAAATTTGTGAACAGATGCAGAATCTGCCAACATGCAAAAGCCAAAAGATGGAAAATTGGATTGTATCAACCATTTCCAATACCACAGAGGCCTTGGGATGCAATAAGCATGGATTTTGTATTGGGACTGCTAAGGACACAAAGAGGATGTGATTCCATATTTATGGTGGTGGATAGATTTTTAAAAATGACACACTTTATCCCATGCCAGAAGACCAATGATGCAAAACATGTTGCAAATTTATTTTTCAAGGAAGTTGTTTGACTTCATGGATTACCCAAAAGTATTGTCTCAGACAGAGATGTCAAATTCATTGGTCATTTATGGAGAACAATGTGGGAGAAGATGGGGACAGATTTGTCTTTCATCTCAGCTTATCACCCTCATACACATGGACAAACTGAGGTGGTGAATAGAAGTTTGTGAAACTTATTGAGGAGTTTGGTCGCTGAGCATCATAGTCAGTGAGATCAAATTATGCCACAAGCAAAATTTGCATACAATGACTCACCAAACAGGAGCATTGGAAAGATCCCATTCCAAATACTGTATGGAATGCATCCAACAGGAGTATCTGAGTTGAGATACTTGGAACATAGTGAGATCAGAAGCGTTGGAGAAAAATATTTTGCTGCAGAAATATAGAAGCTCCATAACCGGATCAGAGAGTAGTTGAAGAACTCTAGCTAAGAGTACACGCGCATAGTTGATCAACATCACAGAGAGCCTCAATTTGAAGTAGGAGATCAAGTTCTGACACATATCAAGAAATAAAGGTTCCCAAGGGGAAAATATAACAATTTGAAGATGAAGAAGATAGGACCATGTAAAATCTTAAGGAAGTTTGATGCAAATGCCTATGATATTGAGCTGCCAAATTATGTGGGCATATCTCCCATATTCAACATATCAGACCTGTATCCTTACATGTAAGATAACATAAAGAGATCAGAAGACTAGAAGAAGATTTAGTGGGAGAAGCAGGTGCTTGTAGCAGAAAAACCATAGATGGAGAATATCATTGATCAGAGGATTGACAAGAAGACCAGGAGGAAGAACTATTTTTAATATTTGTTCAAGTGGAAGGGACACCCGATAGAATATGCCAGTTGGGAAAATGAAGTTGATATCCACAAGCATGGAAAGTTAGTGAAGGATATCATGGAAAAGAGTCCATGAATTTTTGTCCAAGGGAGTATGATGTAGGAGCATCGTCAACAAGCACATGTGGAGAGACAACTCAATGCATTAGCATGCCTTTGAATCTTTTCGGAATCTTAACCGCTCGCGTTTCCTGCAAATCTTTTTGAAATGATAAAAAATTGAAGAAGATCAAATGCTTGGGAGATAAATGATCATGAGTGATATGGGAATTCACTCCTAGTCTTGAATGTAATGGAACTTAGGTAGCAGTTAGGTTTTTTTTTTTAATGTAATGGAACTAGGTAGCAAAGCTAGGTTTTTTTGAGTAGACGAGTAGTTGAGGGGAACCCTAAGAACCCTCCGAGATAAATAGAGGGCGTTGTATGCCCTAATGAGGCTACCTAGTTAAAGGTGGAGATTGTTGATTTAGTTTTTGCTGAGTTTTTAGTTGTTTTTTTATCATAGTTGTATCCATTTACTTTTAAATGAACATAACAAAGAAAAATTGATCCAATGTACGGTGTTGCTAATCAAGCATAATTCCCTGCTATTTTGTTTTCATGAATGAATGGGTTATGTTGTTGAGTATATAAAGATGTGAAGTGCTTAGCAATTCTTAGATAAATTTTTATTGTTCTTTTTGTTGAGCTCATGCAAGGTTTCCATATAGTCCGCAAGGAGTGCATTGCCATAATATGTTACAATTTAGAAGCTCAAAAGAGATAGCACGAAACTTTCTCTTTGTAAGGAGTGCAAAGTGACTACTGCAAGGTGTGCATAGTCATCCACAAGAACTTAAGTCTTGCATGAGAATCTGCTGCAAGGAGTGACAGAGTCTGTTTTGATTCATAATCTCAAAAGAGATAGAGTGAACTTTCCATTTGCAAGGAGTTCAAAGGGACTAATGCAAGGCATGCACAGTCACCTGTAAGAAGCTAAGTCTTGTATAAGAATATTTTGCAAGGAGTGCACAGATCCGAAATTCGACTAAGTGTCAAAGTAACCCTCTAAGGAGTCAAAGGGCTCAAGAGAGAAATTTCAAGAGAGATAGCGAGAGAAATATTCAAGTTAAATGAAGTTCTGAAGATTTCACGAGTCATAGACTAAGATCCATTCAAGAGGGAGAGGGATCATTCCAAGTCATTGGATCTGGGCAAGGTGCACGAGCTTTAAGTATCTATGTGCCCAACGGAGCAAGGATTTTCCAAAGTCCTAATGAGGCTAGGGACCGCCCATCATCTAGAGGGACATGTGGCACAATATCTACAACTTTGGAAGTTGTATACAAGGAGAGAGAGAAATTTCCGAAGAGCTGAAGAAGATACTGACCGTTGGTCGCCAGGGGGATACATGTCAACAGATCTGAGACTTTAGGGAAAGTCACTTCAGAGGATTTCAAGTGTGGAGTGTGACAAACTCCCTAAGTCGTGAAGGCCGAAGTAAATTGTTTTTTCTCGATTCATAAGGGCACACGTTAGATATCCGTGAACTTCAGGTGAAACCACTCTAGGAGAAAGCGAGTGTTCAGGAGTTGAGACTCTTGAAGCATGAAGAGATGAAGTGAACCACAACAGTTGATCTGTGAGGGAAATGCCTCGATATATCATTGTCTTTGGGTGAAAGCACTCCAAGAAAAGTGAATATTGAGAGTTGAAACTCTCGATGCCCAAAGAGTAGAAGTGAACCACAACAATTGATATGTGAGGGAAACACGTCGACATATTGTTTTCTTTGGGTGAAATCACTTCAAGAGAAAGAAAAGACTGAGAGTTGAAACTCCTGAAGCCCGAAGAGAAGAAGTGAACCACAATTGTCGATATGTGAGGGACACATGTCGATAGATCATCGATTTTGGGTGAAAGTAATATGGAGGAAGAAATATTTGAGAGTTGAAAATCCTGAAGCCCGAAGGGATAAATCAATCGTAGTCGTCGGTTTGGAAGGAGGGTACGTGTCGATATAACGTGGATATTTGAGAGTGCATGCGAAAGGAGGAAAAGGGTCGCTGACTGATAGTTGAACAAAGAATAAAGAGAATAGATATCAACTGTCGATCAAGAGGCAACGCCTGAGATCACAAGATCGATGGTCGTGCTTAATTGCAGGGAAGAAAGGTGCTCGGGTTTTAAAAATCTTGGAGCGGACCGCAATCAAAACCGTGGTATTTCCAGAGGGATACGTGGTAGCTGCTAGTGAATTTCGGGGAGAAATGTGGTGTGGTATCAAACCACTCTAGGTCACTCCACAATCACGTGATTATGTGAGGACATAGCCTGAGGTCACATATAGGAGAGGGCTAACAAGAGAGGAGATAATGCTTGAAAATTGAGAGTTCAGTAGCGTGAAGGAAGAGGTTTCAGGTGCCATAGAACCTTCACTATAATACTGAAAGGACATGTGTTAAATCACAAGTGATACCATTAAGGTTTCAGAGAGTCGATTTGGCTTGAAAATCGAATATCCTTGATTGGGAGGTCGCATAGCCCCTTAGTAGAGAAGGGGGGTGTGCATCACTTGTGTTTCCCTTCTATGTCAGAGTAATCCATGGAGGGGGACGTGATATACCAAGAACATATAATGTTTATTGTAAGCTTTGATTTCTTCCTTTCTAGATGTTTTTCTCCATAATATGTGAATTCTCCATTTTAGTTCCTTTTGGGGTTGAATATTTTATATTTTTCCCCTTCAATCTGAGCTCCACATTGTCCATTTTATTGCATAGTATTCTTATATATTTAAGGGAACTTTAAAAACTAAAAGGAACTGCAAAATCTGTGGAAAAGTTTAAAATTTTAAGGATTTCTTAAACCTTTTCACCTACGCATTTTCTTTCAACTTTGCTTCAAATTTGATCTCCAAGTAGTCTAGTAAATTTCAATGTTATGTGATAAGAAATTGCAATACTGATGCAGAGGGTTTTGAGTTTAAGTTTTATCAACTCTACCTTTTCTCTAGTTTTTTTCATTTAATTTGTGCTCCAAATCGTCCATTTTAATGCAGTCAAAGATAGAATTTGAAGGATCCATATAAAATTTGCAGAGAAACATTAGCTAATTACTTATTAATATTTCCCCTTTCTATTTTGAGTTTTGTATATCCCAGTTTTTGCATTTCAACATTAACTTAAATTGTAAATTATGTTGTAGAGGACTTTTGTTGAAGGGGATTTGAGTTCATTTTCTGAAGATGCCAGTCAATGAAGTTTATTGTACTTATGCAACATTGATTCTTTGGGATGAAGGAATCCTAGTTATTGTATCCTTCAAAATTACTAGTGAGCATAATATACATTTCTTTGTAAGTCATTCTTCTAAAATTTTGTAAATGGAGTAAATTTGGGGATTTTCATTTCTTATTTCAAGTGGAAAGATCAATTTATGAAAAGATTTTGGCATTTGAGGATTTTGTATATAATTATTTCATATCTGTATTGTTGTTACTCTCCTTATTTTTCTTCTTGTTGCATATTACTGCTTTGATAGCAATATAATATATTATGTCCACCAACCACAATACTGGTTGGTAACCTTAAGGGAATCTATCAAATGGGGCTTGGTATATTTGTACATATATCTATGAATACTTTTTTTGCTGATACAATTACTTTGAATTTATTAAAAAAATCCCGGGCCATGCCTAGAGGGCTGAGGAAAGATACATATCTGACTCTTGGTTCCATGCCAATGCATGAGTACTCTTGGACTAGACCTGTTTTCTTTCTAACAATGTTTCTTTCCATACCATTGTTATAAGAATATTTTTTTAGACCATGTAAGTTGATTCAATGCATTTTTTTCATCTATCCTGTGTGCTAAAGGACGCAGTCAGAGTAGATTGAGATCCAGATTCAATGCATTCTTTTCATCTGCCCTACCTGCTAAAGGACAAAATCAAAGTATAGAGTGAGCTCCTGAATCTTTATTTATTTTTGCTTCTCTTTCCCTGATATTGTTTTTAGATCTTCCTCTTGTGAGGGGGAGGGATGAGGCTGATGGAGTTGGTAGATTTTTTCTGGTTAACCCCTCTGAAAGGGAGTGTGGGCTTCTGGGAAACTTAATTCCATACTATGACTACTTGTTACCTTTTAGATAAGCGAAGGGATAGATTGTATGGTCATGGAACTCATGTGGGACACAATCCCACCTTGCATATATGATTTTAACTAATGCTCTTTAGAAGCCATAATGGGCAATGGAAATACATTCTATCATAGGGGATTTCCTTGGAGGGTCACCATAAATTCCTTTGTTGTTGGTTCATCCTTATCTTAAACTTTGTAAATTCAAATAGTTGTTTGGTCACATACTAGGGATTGTGCTACTTCTAAAAGAATTTTTCGTATATTATTACTATTTCTACAAGGAATCCAGAGTTTCGCTTAAAGTTTGTATTGATGGAGGGGTGTTTTAAGAATAAAACTCAGGGTTTGTGGGGTATTCTTGGAATGAACTAGTGTCATTTAAAGGAAAAATCTATGGTTAAGGAGTGGGTTTATGATGTCGAAATTTCATATTTTGTCTGGCTCTATAATTTTGTTTTAAATTTTTTATCAGGTTTTGTCCAAAGTTCAACATGTTGAAACATAGTTTTAATCTTATTCTAGCCTCTGCAAGATTTGCAAACTATTCCACTTGTAATGAACATGAGTGAGGTGCCACTGTGGTCTAACTTGCAAGGTGCATGGGATGGAAATTTTTAGTCTTACATGTGTTACACGTCAAAATTACTCAAATGGATAAGTGTTGCATCTTCCTCTCAATTGTCGTAAGTGTCACATCTTCCTTACAACTTTCGCAAGTGTCGCAAGTTGGTCACAAGTGTCGCAAACGATGTTCATGTCGAAGACACTAAGGAGACACTTAAAACATCTCATGTACCTGATTTGAAGTAGAAGAACTGGTTAACTGAAGACAAGGAACTCTTAACACCTGAACAAAGCTCTGAAATAAGGGTTTTGAGGGGGAGTGCTCCCCTATATCAGCCTTAGGAGCACTGGTGCTCCCCTACAAGGAATCAGGGAGCGTTATAATGCTTTCCTACCCCTTCTGAAGGAGTGCTACTCACCTTGAGGGCACTAGTGCTTCCCCTAAGCTTCTCAAGGAGTGCTCCAGCGCTCTGATGCCCCTTCTAAGGGAGTGCTACCTAATCTGGGGCAGTAGTTGGCCTGTTGAGGAGAATAAGGAAAGGATCTTTTGAAATTAGGAGGCAGTTGTATTTGAATTCTTGGTTTTATCAAGAGATCCCTGATCTGAGGAGAAGGTTCCCAACTTGTTCTAAAGATAACTCAAGAGGTTAAGCTCCTCTTAACCTATATAAACAGGCTCTAAGATGGTGGAAAAGAGGAGGAACTGCTAGCATGAAACCTATGATCTTGTAGGAAACACACAGTCAACCAAAGGAGAGTGATCAGTGAAGTTGTTGTTATCCAAGTTGTGGATATTTCAGGCAAGGGTTAGATGAAGGGGACTTGACGAAGCTGTCGCATTCACATCTACGATTGTAAGTACTGTTGTCGTTATTCTCATTAATATGACACGCTTGGCCTGTTTCTTTCTAGTTTGTGTCTGATGTTACATGAACTTATCGTTGATAGATAGATCTACTTTCAAGATAATATCAATAGAATAGGAAGTGGTCGTATCTTGTTTTGTCCACAGGATCCAGCGAGGAGCAAAGGATTAGAGCGCAACCCGAAGTGTGCAGGGACAAGCGTCGAGAAAGAGGTACTTCTGTTATCTTCCCTTCTCATATGTTAGTTTGGATAGATTTGAAAGGAAGTCAGTGTCCACGTTAAGCATTTTCTTTCTTAGAGTTAGGGTCAAGCTCTTTGAGGTAATCTACCTGTCCGCAGGGAGATTTTCCTAAAACAGAAACTGGCGACTCCACTGGGGAGATAGCCTCAAATAGAAACTTCTTGTTTTGATTTCTCCTCATTGACCTTGTTTTACCCCTTGATTGTTTTAGACCCGGTTCAATCCTCTTTTGATTGGTTTCATGAGATGATTGGCTCCTTACCCCATCATACTCAGCATAGTTGTCGAGTTTAAATTGCAATTTTTGAAATTTTTCGACATTTTTGGGAGTTTTTGAACCTGGCGCCCCCTGTCCCAGTGTTAACAGAGCACCAACGCTCCCTCATAGCCTTACATAGAGTGCTATAATGCTCCTTGCCTTTGGAAACAGAGAGACAACCTCTCTTTGGTCAACAAACCTTCCAGAACTGCATTTTTCTGGGTTTTTCTCTGTGTCTCTCCTGTTGAGTAACCTTGTAGGTCAGTGCTCCTTCTCTTCCAGCCTTGACATGTGCCTTTTGCTTGAAGAACAAACATCTTACTATTTGGATTTTGTAGCCTTCTTCACTATTGACTTTGAATTTTTCTGTTGAGTGAAGTTTGAAACCCATGCATTGTTTTTCTCTCCTCATCAACTGAACAGAAACCCCGGTGAAGGTCATCAAAGGCCTACAGACCTCTTCATCTTGATTTTAGTCAAGATCATTGTTCTTCAACTTTTTCTTTTTGGTGTGAAGTTTGTTTTCTCTTTAATTGTTTCTTTTCTTTCGCTTTTCATTTTGATTGCAACGAAATGGTGTATTGTTTGTATGACTTTTGCTTGTGCTAGTTTGATTTTCATTCATACAAAAAGATAATTAGCAAGATGAGCATTGTGTTGAATTGATCATTATTCATATGAAAACAATAAAAAGCATATTCATGATTGATTGTTCATATTAGAATGAATTTAAAAGTTTTAGCATCACATCAAGATCTGATTGAGAAAAATAATTGTTTGAGGGCACTCCTTGTTTGTGCTTGATTAGTGAAAATAACTCTCTCTCTCCCTTAGATAGATGTTCATTGAAAAGAAATGTCTGCTTATCATATTTGATGCATTTTTGGGACTGAGTCATAATTCCATTCATTTCACTTCCATGCACCCCATTTTGCATAAAGAACAACCATAAAATCAATGCTAATTAAAAATTATCTAGAACTTTTTCTTTTCTAGGATCCTCCACCAACAGTAGACTAGGCTTAGTAATTTGGATTAGGGCTGTGAGAATAACTCTCCAAAGTTTTCAAAACAAACATTAGCATCCTGAGTTAGGGAGAGTCAAATCCCATCATCGTATAAGTGTGCCTGGGATCCCCCTCTCACACAGGGGTTACGTACGAGGTCGCATTCGGGTGAGCTACAGGGACTAACCCTCTGTGGTTTAACTGATTGTGGTGGTCGAATCGTATTATGGGGATCACTTCGAGGTAAATCCACAATTATTGCGTGGAATCCTTTTAGTTTATTTCGGGCTTGATACCTTGCCCATACGTTCAGATCGAACTGTCGATTGTTCCTGCCCAAGGGCTGACTGCGAATTGGTAACCTTAGTGGCCATAATATTTAGGGTCTTACACAAGGTGACGGTGATAGGAAGTCTCACTGTACCTGGAGCATAAATTGGTCAAACTCACTCGGGCTCCTTGGAGGGTAAATCCACAATTACTGCGTGGAATCTTGCACCAAGGCGTAAGTCCATTAAGCAGGTCGCCATTGTAACTGTTCCACCCTATCCCCGCCCCTTCTGGACTTGATCACGTGACATTGGATTTCATCACCAACTAGTATGGTCATCAAAAGAAGGTCATGTTTGCTTGGTTGTGATTCTTAGTTTTTTTTGCGTGTACTGTTTATTTTCGTTAGTTGGCCATAGATTTATTTCGCCGACTCTTTTTCTCCAACATCGACCCTCCACGCCGCTCGCGGAGGCTGCAGGGACTTCCTCCAGAAAATATGGAAGGAAACACCCCTTTACCCCCTCATTCCATGGAGGAATATCCTCAATAGAGCGAGGTTCAAAACACTACAACTTCCTAGGAAGAAGTTCCCACTCCTTTGGAGAATTTTCGAATTGTTTCAGAATCTCTGGAAGCTTATCGCATTTCGGAGGGATATGAACGACGTATCCTCCACCTGAATTCCACTGGAGAATTTGTTGTCGTCAATCCTTCTGACATTCCGGCTGGGCCTTCTCAAAACCCTTTAGTCGATGACCCTTTTTGGACTGCAGACATTGTTCGAAGTCCACCACGCTTGGTGCGAGATCTCTATGGAATTGGAGAAGGTGTCGACGTACCTTTTTCCTACACTGTACCTCCAAATCACTTTACTGGTACCACCACTTTTACAGCCACACCACCCGTTGGTCCAAACATACCGTCCGTTGGCCCAAGGTCTACTATTCCCCTCCAGACGACCCATTCTACAATGGTCCCGCACATTCCGACTATCCCCGTCGGTAACGCGGTGGTTAATCAAGCTCCGATTGGCACACCTGTAACACCAAGACCTACACTCCCTTTTGGATTCAGGGCACTGAATGCTTCCGCTGCCACCACTGCCCAAACTACTACCCAAGTCATACTGGTAAGTTCCATACCTATCCAACAACCCAGAGGGACCGGTCTTGGTGGTCCTAATCCGCTCGGCGGTACCGGTCAGTCCTTTACGTCTGGCTCTCAAATCCCGGGAACTCTACCTCAAGCTGGGGGGAATACTCCCATCGGAGGACAAATTCCATTCGGGGGGCACCCTCATGCTGGGGTGCAGCCTCAAGTCGGAGTCCACCATCAACCACTTGGATAAAATGTGTCCGCTGCACCCAATCCGTGGAACGTCCTTTTTCAAGGAAACCCACAGTTCTCGACAGGAAAAAATGCTCAGGCTCCGCAACAACCCCCTTATGGACAAATTCCAAACCCACCCTATAACCCACAAAACCCATCCAGTTATCCTCCGCTCACACATACTTCTCAAAACACCTGAAATCCTATGTACCTTGGTCAAAACCAACCTCACATGAGAGGGCCCACGAGTTATAATTATCCACATAACCCAGTAATCGGCCCGACTGGTGTCCCTCTTCCACACCAACATTACCCACAAGTTAACCGACAACTACCTTTTCTAGCTACCCTAGACCTTCCAGACTTGTCTAGGTTAACGAATGATCCCATTTATCATTCTCCGGTTTGGCCAGCTATTCCAGCTAAACTTCCTTCTGATATCCCAAAATTTGACAGAAAGTCCGGAGAAGACCCCAACAACCACGTGATGACTTTCCATTTGTGGTGTTCATCCAACTCCCTCATGGACAATTCAATTCGGTTGCATCTTTTCCAATGAACACTTACGGGTTCCGCAGCGAAATGGTATATTGAATTACCACGTGCATCTTTTCATGATTTCAACTCCCTCGCCATGTCCTTCCTCACGCACTTTCAACTGCCCATTCGATACGAGACAGGTACTGAACTATTAACCTCCCTTCGCCAAACAACATCTGTACATATCTCTGACCATATCCATGAATGGAGACGATGACGAAGGCTAATCAAAGCGGTCATTCCTGACCCATTGTTAGAAGAATGGTTCACTAAATTGTTGTTACCCCATATTGCTCGTGACGTTTCCATGGGTGGTGTAGTCACTGAGGAAGAAGCCATTGCCCGAGCTCAGTACTTATACTTAGTCTATTCACAATCCAGTACTCTATACGAGTTGATACCGAACGCTACCCGTGCCACTAACGAACCATCCAACCCATCGACTGCTTTGCATGCAGATGGAGTTATTGGCTCCATCAAAACTCAATCTACTACCCAGTCTACTGGAACAATTCAGTGGCCCGCTTCGACAGCTGCTCCCAGTTCGACTGCACCCTCTTCTACCCCCCCTCAAACTCAAGTCTCTGATGTGAACGCGGTCCAATCAACCCCTTCAAAAAAACTTGGGGGAAAGAAGAAAGCGAGAAACAAACCAAAGAAGAATAATAACAACGAACAACCCAAAACCCAACTGCAAACCCTTGCTGCTGGAAAACAACCACAACGAAAACCGAAATTCCCATGTCTCATTTGTGGTGACAATCACTACACTCGAGATTGTCCAGATCGCGATGAAGTGGCCAAACTTTTCAAAGGAAATTCACAACCCGCTGTGCTCACTCAACCTTTTCCACAGCAACAATCTTTGGTTGCACAAACCCCCACGTCGGGGGGCAGTTCCAATCAACCCCATGATGAGGCCTCGACAAGTGCCCACATTTACATGTTTAATGGAGTTAATCTAACCACTCGCTTTGTGACATATGACATGCAAGTTAAACCTGATAAGCCAAAGACTGCTAACGGTTCTTCACCAGACCCGTTACCATCCTCTGTTAATCCTCCATCTGTGAACCCTCCATCCGGGCCACTCCAGATTGAGAAACCTTCGTTTGACTCTATATTACGCCCTCCTAAGAGCACCATCCAAAAATCTACCTTCAATCCTAATTCACGGGTTGCCCAAAACTACAACATTGTAGAAGATTTGGCCCAAGCCCCATGTGCCATGTCTGCCTTGGAAGTTCTACAACACTGCCCTAGCCAACGTAGAACACTCTTAGCCGCTATCGGTGCTTTTGATCCTGAGTCATCAAACAACCTCATGTTTAATCTGGATGATCATCAACCGCGACTCTCCCACCAGCTAGCTTTCCAAATCGATGTTGTTGTTCACAATCAACAAATCCACTGGACTATCCTCGATGAGGGAGCCTCTACTTGTGTCATGTCTCTAGCCTGTTGGAAAGGCTTGAAATCACCTGCCCTCAACAAATCCGCTACCATGTTACACGCCTTCGACGGACGAGGTTTTCATCCTCACGGATTATTACAATCCTTAGCCGTTCAGTTGGGCGGCAAAACTGTTACCTTTGACGTCGAGGTGGTCGATGCTCCCCTCGATTACAACCTACTACCTGGAAGAAGTTGGTTCTACGCTATGACTGCAGTCACCTCGTCGGTGTTTCGATGTGTACAATTCCCCCATCAAGGAAAAATTGTTACCATCGATCAGCTTGATTTCTGCACACCCGACGCTCGCATCCCTGCTACCAACAACATTCCTTTTTTGGGAGACCACCCGGTTACGTATGAAAGCATTGGTGTTGGATTATTGAAAGATTCTAGCCTCATGGGTACCTTCCCTACACCACTTCCACCTACCGTACATCATATTTCCACCGTCAATATGATTTCGACTATGCCTTATCAATCCTTGGAATCATTTGATCCTTGGATTGTGCCTAGTCCTTTGGAATTCGATGTTCTTGGTGACACTATGCCACTGAGCCCAACCGAGGCCGCATACGTAGCTATTCAATCTGCCTCTCCATCTTCGAATACTTCACATTCATTGGCACCCGATGCTTACTCAGTGCCCTCGTGGTTAGATTCCCTGTCGTCTGTCATTGATTACATTTCCCAAATTTTCCCTTCAGCCGAATCTATTATGGAAATGCTAAACATTGACGATCTACCCTGGGATGACAACCACCATCGATCCTATTTTCTTCTGCCTTTGGAAGGAATTCACCAAGACATACGCTCTATCTTCCCTCCCGATGTTATCGATGCTCTGCAATCTCCTATCCTCACACAAGATACTCTCTCCGAGGGGAACATGGGTAACATCTCTACTACGATCACGATTGACATTTCAATCAAAGAAGGTGTCATGGAAAACATTAACCTAGGTGCTAATTGCACACCCGACAAAGTGGTTTCTTACACCACTTTATTCAAGGAATTCTGCGATGTCTTCGCATGGAGTTACAAGGAAATTCCAGGGATCGACCCTTCAATAGTCGTACACGAAATTAAAACCTACCCTGACGCGAAACCGGTTCGACAAAAGCTTCGCCCGGTTCATCCCAAGAAAATCGCAGCTATAAAGGCAGAAGCTGAAAAACTTCTAAAATCTGGCTTCATCTATCCCGTCCCTTTAACCGAATGAGTCTCCAACCTTGTTCCGGTTGCTAAGAAACAAGGGACCATCCATGTTTGCGTTGACTATCGAGATCTCAACAAAGCTTGTCCTGAGGACAACTACCCTACGCCCTTCATCGATCAAATCATCGATACTTGCACAGGGAGCATAATCTTCTCTTTCATGGATGGATTTTCTGGATATAACCAGATTGAAATCTTACCTGCCGATCAACATAAGACAACCTTCATCTTCCCTTGGGGTACTTTCGCCTACCGAAAGCTACCTTTTGGCCTTAAAAATGTTGGTGCTACTTTCCAGCAAGCCATGTCGTACGCTTTTCATGACATCAAACATATAGCAAAACCGTATCTCGACGATTTACCCACCCATTCGCTAAGTCGATCTGATCACATCGATCACTTGCGGGAAATTTTTCTGCGATGTCGATTCTATCGTATTCATCTGAACCCACACAAATGCATTTTCTATATCGAATCTGGTCGACTCCTCAGTTTCATTGTCTCCAAATACGGGATCAGGGTGGATCCCTTAAAAATCAAGGCCATCCTAGCCTTACCCCCACCCACCAATTTAACCCAACTCCAAAGTTTGGAAGGCAAATCAAACTTTCTTCGCCGTTTCATCTGCAACTATGCCGAGATCACTAAAGGATTTAAGAGGTTACTGCAAAAGAATGTCCCTTTCATTTCGGATGATGCTGCTCAATGGTCATGCAGCAGCGCTCTCAAGAACACTTTGACCCACACTCCTTTGTTACACCTCCCAAATATACAAAGGATTATATCCTTTACTTGGTCGCTTCCACTTCCACCATTGTGATGGTGTTAGTCCAAGAAGACCCCAACGACGAAGAACATGAGATTTATTATCTGAGCAAGAGTTTATTTGGACCCGAACTCAAATATTTGCATGTTGAGAAACTGGCTCTGGCAACCGTCATTTCTATCCAAATATTCCACCACTACATCTTATCATGCACCACCACAGTAATCGCAGACTCCAACCCTATGTACCACGTCTTGACATGTCAAGTACTTGGGGGCAAATATTCAAAATGGATCGTTATTCTTCAAGAATTCGATCTTGAGTTTACGAAGGCTAAAGCCAAAAAATCCCTGGTGTTTTCCAAGATCATCTGTGCTCTCCCCCGTGCCGATGAAAGCATTGAACCTAGAGATTCTCTCCCTAATGAATCTCTCTTCCTCATTAGCACATCTAATCCTTGGTACAGAGACATTCTCCTCTACCTTCAAACCCAACATTTTCATCTGAACATCTCTCGCGAAGAGTGTCGATGCATTCGTCACCACTCTCACCATTATATCATCCTCGGTGACACTTTGTATCACTGTGGTATTGACACCATCCTTCGGCGATGTCTGATTCACAAGGAGGTTGAATGCGTTGTTGGTTGTGGAGCCTGATTATCTTCCTGTTTCAGAGGTCCTTTCTTTCAGCCATGTTTATACCCCATGAAGTATTTACACCCCAGAAGTATGTACACTCTTCCATGTGAGGGAGTGCAGAGGGGGGGTACCCCCTCTGCGGGGTCCGGGGGTTCGGGGGCGAAGCCCCCAAAGAAAAAATTTCCTTGTAAAAGTATATTGTAATTTCATTGTAAATATGGACCGTTCATTATAAGGTCGTAGATCTAATGGTAGAGATTATGTTAGGGTTTTTTGCCCTAGAAGGCAACCCTCTTTTATGAGGGAAATGTATTGCAACTATGGATGATGGTGAATATTGTATTCTGAGATAGGAGACTGTGAGAGAAAGAAGAGGA
>SNQJ01S0013041.1:287487-322087 GCA_010110895.2 Picea sitchensis | reverse complement strand
TGTCAAATTGGGTTTTTCTCATGAAAACTCATCCCCCTACTACCCTCAAGCGAACATACAAGTTGAGGCTATCAACAAAGTCCTAAAAACCATGATCCAATGCATGGTAGGGGAAAACAAAACATCATGGCATTTACAACTGTTCTCCGCTCTCTGGGCCTATCGCACTTCTGTGAAAACTTCAACTGGATTCACTCCTTTCCAGTTGGTCTATGGCATTGAAGCCGTCCTACCAATCGAGTGTGAGATTCCATCACTAAAACTAAAAGTAGAACTCATGCCCCATACTTCTGCTGAAGAAGAACGATTCTTGTATCTATCCAAATTGGACGAAACACGTCGCGATGCTGCTCTCGCCAATGAGGCACATCAAAAGAGAATTAAGAGTCAATATGAAAAATCCGTCCACCCTCAGACTTTCGCAGAAGGAGACTTAGTCCTCGTTTACGACCAAGCCCATGATAAATTGGGGACAGGAAAGTTAGAACCTATGTGGCACGGTCCTTACATTGTGAAGTGTGTTCTACACATAGGTGCCTACGAATTAGTTGACCATGATGGAATTTCCCTGGGAGAGCCCCGAAATGGGCTTTACCTTAAAAAGTACTATGCCTAGATCACCTAGCAATTGTACTTTGTACATTACTGTATTTTAGTTTTGGTGTGTCTATTTCTTTCGCGTGCTCGAGTCTTTATCATTGCCACTCATGACTGTGCTTTTGTTTTCATGCGTAGATGGAATCTTCCTTTCCTATCTTTTTTGGGTTTGCAGATGGTCCTAGCTGACATACCCAGAATATTTCTTCGACAGCATGGGTTATTTACCAGTTTGACGAGGTGGTGAGTTCATGAGGTATCTGCTTAGGACCAGCAACCAACAATATGGTAGAATATCACGCTGTCATCGGGCTGTTGACCCAAGCCTCCTCTCTAGGTATCTCTCGTATCATTATTTACTTAGACTCCCAACTCGTGGTTTATCAACTCAACCATATCTACGCTATCCGTAGTCCTATCCTCCTACGTCTACACTTACAAGTTCGTCATCTTGAACGAATGTTAAATTACATTGAATATAGACACATTCCAAGAGAACTTAATAGTGTTTCGGATTCATTAGCTAATTATATCATGGATCGGTATCTTACCCACATATAAGATTCAAGGAAAAAAAAATTGTACATTACATGTAAATTAAAACACATCACAGACATCATCATGTACAAATCATTGGCATTGTAAAACTCGAAATTGTATATATATATATATGTATATGGCGTGACTGAAATGTTTGTATTACATCAAAAAGTATGTAGAAGAGAAAAATACTGGGTCTTTCCACCCATACAACATCGCCTGACAAGGCATACAAAATATGATCACGGATGAGACTCTAATCTCCCCGCACTACATTGTGCTGCGAGTAACACATCACCGCACGCACTACGTGCCTCAATAGAAAATTGATATTCTCTGGTACTCCCACCGTGTGCCTCTGCAGATGTAAAGGCACTTCCCCCCTCCGCAAAGGAGGGATGTCCATCGTAAGGCCTTGGAGGTTTCTCTCAACCTCCCAGAGACCTACTGCTGGTACTGTCGGATCTTCTGTGACTGGGACACCTCCGCAACATCCTGGTACTGGTATATCAGTCGGGCGCACTGCTCCCTTGTCTGCATGTTGGAAACAATACATTTGTTAGAACTCTTTTACATACCTAAAAAAAAAAAAAAATATATATATATATATATATACAGTAAAAAACTCAAAAACAAAAACTAGACAAGGTATGGCTCGATCTCTTACCTGACACATCCCAGTCTTCCCCCATGGGAAAAATAAAGTCCATGCTCCCGTGGAAATCTACCTCAGCATAAGGGAAGTCCTCTATCCAGAGGTACTGCCATCTCATCCAGGAAAAGAAATCGCCAGTGAAATGGAACTCTGACTCCAATACTAGCCTTGGAGACAGACTAGTCCACCTCTCCATCCTTGGTTCATCCACTGGTCGCACCGCCAGTGCTATCTGAGGTTGCATCTGGGGGATGCACTCCAGAAAAAATGAGACCAAAAATGAGCCATAGACAAACTGCTTCTATCCAGTCCTGCACCGTGAAATCTATTCCTTCACATTTCGAAGGAACCCTACACTCCAGTTGAATAGTGTTGGCTCCAAACACTGAACACCATAAGCCACCTGCGATCGTGATGCCAGATGCGTGCTCGTATTGCCGGTCACACTCGTGATAGCAAACAGTATAGACCGGAGGGGCAACTCTCGAATATCTTTGATAGGGTTTCTACCCCATACCAGTCTTGCTCCCGGGATACAGTGGCTTGCCAGATACACGTCCACTTGCTCGGGTAGTGCCCTTTGCCTGGTGAAAGATATGGGGACCCCTCTTTTTGAGAGTCAAGTTAGAAAATATACATCTTCTAACTCAATGGTTAGAAGCTGCGTGCCGATACAGAATCCTTGTTCTGCAACATCCCAAAGGCCAATCATATGCTCGAGCAATAAAATCTCTTTCTTCATCTTTTGCAACTTGAAGAATTTGAGAAAACCACAAGCTCGCAAAGTGGCCCATGTACGAGGACTCCACAAGGCAGTTAATTCATCCATCTCATGTTCTCTTTCCTTCCATTCAATCATGATTGCCCAAGTTACCTACAAAACAAAAAGAAATAAAAAACTCATTATTCCTATGTTTTGGCAATTTCGGCAATTTTTAATAGCAATTTAAAACATGAAATAAGATGCCCACATCATTTAAAAGAAACCACACACTCTTTATGACCACCACGCCCTCTCTTAAGCATGTAACATTCATCAAACAATGATAAAAATGTTTTAAAAATTCAAAACGAGTTTGGGGGCTGCGTGGGCACTTGGGAAGATGTTTTTATGGATTCCTTGCTAAAAAAATGACCTATCTAATTGACTACTAGGGTGTTGGCATCTTAACCATCCTTTCCTACAACGTTTTTTGTAAAAGAATCCCATTTTTCCATTAATTTTCAAAGAGGTCGATTTGGTTCTAATTGGGGCAACTTAGGGCTCATATTTTAAAATAAATGATGCTATTAAAATGAATGTGAAACCATGTGTTTGAAAGAGCAAGATATGGACACCTACCTGGTCTGAACGACAAAGCCAAACGGTGAACCGTAGCTCCGGTAGTGAGCAAAACAAGATCTGCTTCAAAATGAGATTCTCCACTACTCCAAAATCCTTGCAAAATGAAATGGTAAATGAAGTTTTCAATGAATGGTTATTTATAAATTTTCATTTTTCATAAGGTATGGTCATTTATGGGTTTCTCTAAATATATGTTGGCTTTGCTAATCCCTAGTTTGTAGTTCTGGCATCACAGGTTTCCTGGCAATCCTGATTGATTATTCACCTTGTCACACTTATGAGCACAATCTTAGTTCGTTCTCGAGCTCGATAATATGAGAACGTAACCGGGTAAACTTTTATCTCTTTTTCGGACCCATATGGATACAAACACACGAAAAAGGAACCCCCCTGGAGTCTCCTTTAAACCCTTTTCAGACTCTCTAAATATGAAAAGATTGTCGGGTGATCTTGCTTCCTTTCACACTCGTTAAAAGGTCAGAAAGGGCGTCTTTCGAGCAATAGTTTACCCTTTTTTCGGTCTCGTTAGACTACTGTATGAAAAAGGAACTGAGAGAGTTCTCTTTTAAGTGTTTTTCCAAACTCTATAATACCGAAAAACCTTCGAGTTTTATGTCTTTGGACTCGCTAAAGCACACATCGACAGGCCCATATGGGACCGAACCCTTACTTCTTCCAGTTTTTTAAACAAAGGAAGAGGAACTTACCGAAGGTGAGTTATATTTAGCATGTGTTATCCTCCTAGAGCTCATTAAATCAAAAAGAGGTACTCATCTATCTGGATGGGGGAAAAAATTGAAAGGAGAAAGTCAAGCAGTCTCTTGAGAACGTCATACAACAATTCTTAGAGTCACCCTTGAACACGACACTTTGTCATTTGCACACATCATAATCCATTGAACCTCTGCACTGAGCCAATCCTTTGAGTTCCTTTCGCTGCTTTGGGTCACCCGACGCAAGTCACAATATCCACTGCATATTTTTGGTCCATGTCATGTTTCGCTGTCGTGCCTCAGTGTTCAAGGGAAGTATCCGCCTCTAGAGTCATCCATCCCAAATATGTTGCCTCAAAACCCATGTCAGTCTATGTTCTTTTTATCTACCAATTACATCTCTATCCGTTTCGTGTCATTGATGGGGGATACATCAAGGCCCTCCCTCGACGAGTCTATTCCTGTTGACTTCAACACATTATCCGGGAATCAGACTTAGAAACCAGTTAGTACTTTGGGACCTACATGCCTCAATGGCAGGCCTCCTCACATTTGACAGTAGGTTTGCATCATTGACCTCTGATCTAATGATTCCACGGGTGTTCGACTTCAGCTCATCTGTTCACATTCGTTGGAATGTACTAGGGAACCTTGGGAATCATTGACATTAATGGTGATCTCCCTTGCACTTGTTAACGGTTTACACCATTGACCGGTAATCAAGTGGTTTCTTCCATTTTTGACATCAAGACATATATTCACATGGTTGGAATCATACCGTGTTGAGATTGGTAAGAATACCCTGGGTCGAGCGACCATTTTGATATACTTGGCCCAGGTTGCGAATGAGCTTCTATTAGGCAAAGGACACATACACTATTACATAGATCCACTTTGTATTGGTCGTGGCTATGTCTTGTCATCTCATAGATCCACTGTGTATTATTCATGGCTACAATCAGTCTGAGTCATCAGAGTATAGATCCACATTGTATCCTTGGTGGCTATACCTCTTATCAATACGATTATGGATCCACAATGTATTTTATGGTGGCCATATCTTCCAGCTCTTGATCACCCAAGCATAGGTATGCCTGCCTTGGGTTTTGAAATATGTCATGATATTTATTGGATGTTTGTGTGCAACTTCCGTCAGGTTCTCCGAGTCTATACCCTTGCTTGAAAGTCTACAAAGCATTTCAGTTATCAGTTCACATCTTCTAACTTCATACTTTGGGGGGCAATCTGTTACACGTCAAAATTACTCAAATGGATAAGTGTCACATCTTCTTCTCAATTGCTGTAAGTGTCGCATCTTCCTTACAACTTTCGAAAGTGTCGCAAGTTGGTCACAAGTGTCGCAAATGATGTTCATGTCGACGACACTAAGGAGACACTTAAAACATCTCATGTACCTGATTTGAATCAGAAGAACTGGTTAACTAAAGACAAGGAACTCTTAACACCTGAACAGAGCTCTGAAATAAGGGTTTTGAGGGGGAGCGCTCCTCTATTTCAGCCTTAGGAGCGTTGGCGCTCCCCTACAAGGCATCAAGGAGCGTTATAATGCTTCTCTGCCCCTTCTAAAGGAGTGCTACTCACCTTGAGGGTGTTGGAGCTTCCCCTAAGCTTCTCAAGGAGCGCTCTAGCGCTCTGATGCCCCTTCTAAGGGAGCGTTGCCTAATCTGGGGTAGTAGTTGGCCCGTTGAGGAGAATAAGGAAAGGATATTTCAAAATTAGGAGGAAGTTGTATTCAAATTCTTGGTTTCATCAAGAGATCCCTGATCTGAGGAGAAGGTTCCCAACTTGTTCTAAAGATAACTCAAGAGGTTAAGCTCCTCTTAACCTATATAAACAGGCTCTAAGATGGTGGAAAAGAGGAGGAACTGCTAGCATGAAACCTATGATCTTGTAGGAAACACACAGTCAACCAAAGGAGAGTGATCAGTGAAGTTGTTGTTATCCAGGTTGTGGATCTTTCAGGCAAGGGTTAGACGAAGGGGACTTGACGAAGCTGTCGCATTCGCATCTACGATTGTAAGTACTGCTGTCATTATTCTCATTAATATGACATGCTTGGCCTGTTTCTTTCTAGTTTGTGTCTGATGTTACATGAACTTATCGTTGATAGATAGATCTGATTTCAAGCTAATATCAATAGAATAGGAAGTGGTCGTATCTTGTTTTTCCCACAGGATCCAGTGAGGAGAAAAGGATCGGAGCGCAACCCGAAGCGTGGAGGGAAAAATGTCGATAAAGAGGTACTTCTGTTATGTTCCCTTCTCATATGTTAGTTTGGATAGATTTGAAAGGAAGTCAGTGTCCACATTAAGCATTTTTTGTCTTAGAGTTAGGGTCAAGCTCTTTGAGGTAATCTACCTATCCGCGGGGAGATTTTCCTACAACAACATGGTGAAGGAACAATCGTACCAATTATATATCTCCTCAATCCTAAGATCAAATTGTATGAATATAAATTGATCAAATATTTTCAATCTGTGAGATAAAAGCTATGCACAAGTACACTTTTAATGAAGATGATTGAGGTTCCACTGTGGTATGAGTTGTAAGGTACAGGGGATTGCAAGTTTTACTCTTACATGAAGGAACAATCATACCAATGAAATATTTCATAAATCCTAAAGTTCAAATCATGGGAGTATAAATTTTTCAAATATTTTTAATCCATTAGATGAAAATTTGTGCACAATTATTTTTTTGAAATATGGGTAGACATGTTTCCTTAACATATTGGCAGGGTGAGAAGATTAACACATTAGTGAAGGAAGAAAATGTGAAGATACAATCATATTGTCCTAGTCTCTTTGCCAAGCTTCTAGAGAAAAGAAACATTGAAGACATCCTTTTGAGTGTTTGCTTTGGTAAGCTTATGTTGACGCCTAATTTAATTTAATTTTGTTGTTTTACACAGTGCAAATTATGCAACGATGTATATTACGGTAGTATTTTTTTAGGGAGAACTCTAATTTTGACTATTTATATGTAGAAGGAAGTGGTGTTGTTGCACCTATTGGAAATCCTCCTTCTAGTGGTGGTGGTGCTAATGTTGCCCCTGCATCTGAAGAGGAAAAGGTCATGCACAACAACCATAGGGATATTGTGCATGCCAATTTGGCATGCACAAAAACCATAGGGATATTTTTCATGCCAAATAGGCATGCACAACAACCATAGTTTGGAATGCACACCAACCAATAAGGCTAGTATTGAGATGTACACAAAACATAATATGGATGATGTTGCAAACAACATAATCAAATGTCCGTTTATATGAACCGATGGTCAGTTACTTGAAATTAACATGGTTTGATGATTTTGAATGGAATGATTGTACTGGTGCTAGATTATCCTCAGGGAAAAGGTGGGGCAATGTGTGGCATTGAACCTTGGTTGACAACTTGTATAATTTGGGAGATGGCTTGTAAGCCTTTTGGATGAGAGGGCTATATTCTCTAGTAGAAAGAAACCATTTGGAAGATAACTGACCTTTTAAGAGGTTAGGGACAATGGTTGTGTATGTAGAGAGTGGTAAACATATAGGAATGTACATCTCGAAAAAGTACTAAAAATCTTCAACAAGTCCATGGACAATATATTCTCTTAAACTAAGATAACATTCCTATCTGCTCTTAAATTTACCTAAAATAACAATATCTACTCTTAAACTCTACAACAAGTCCATGGACTACATAGAACTAATTGATCAGGTGTTTCTCACTACCTGGGAGTCCTGCAGTCACAATGCAAATCTGACACAGGGGGTCAACTTTCACAACCCCTGTGTCGGGCGATTGTGGGAACTGTGGTCATGTGGGAATTGGTCATACAAACCTTCCGAAGCTTACAGAACTCAGTTACGTCGAATGGTTGTGATTTTGTGCCCCCCCCAAAAAATTGTCATTATCTACCTGAATGGCTTGAGGAGGCGAGTTGCAACTTGCCATAACATGAAAAACGTGCCTCCAATCGACAAACCGTCAATTCCATTTGGCTCCAGGCATTGAATTCCAGCTAGGGGGACCCCTCTCCTATGATTTGGTCGAACATAAAAGTGTTTGTTAGAGTATCTCTGGAACTAGGGTTTTGCTCAATGAGGACCAATGCAAATCTGACACAGGAGATCGAATTTCAAAACCCCTGGGTCGGGTGATTCTAGGAACCATGGTTGCATGGGAGTTGGTCGTACATACCTTCTGGAGCTCAAAAAACTCAGTTATGTCGCCCGATTGTGATTTTTTGCCACCCAACCAAATTGTCATTGTGTCCCTAAATGACTTTAGGAGTCAGTTGCAACTCGCCATAGCACCCAAATCGTGCCTCGGATCAACAAAAAACCAGTTATGTTGGACTACTAGCACCAAATTCCATTGAAAGGGGCCCCTCTCCTGTGATTTTGTCGCCTAGAAAAGTGTTCGTTAGAGGATCTCGATAACTAGGGTTTAGCTTAGTGAGGCACAATGCAAATCTGACATAGGGGGTCAACTTTCACAACCTCTGTGTCGAGTGATTATGGGCACCATGGTCACATGGGAATTGGCCATATGGACCTTCTAGAGCTTACGAAACTCATTTACATTATTGGGTTCTGATTTTGTCTCCCTGAATGGCTTCAGGAGGCGAGTTGCAACTCACCATAACACACAAATCCTCCCTCGGATCGATGAACCGTTAGTTTCATTGGAATATTGGCACCATATTCTAGCAAGGGGGACCCCTCTCCTATGCTTCCATCACCCGAAAAAGTGTTTGTTAGAGTATCTCTATAACTAGAGTTTTTCTTAGTGAGGCACAATGCAAATCCGACACAGGGGGTCAATTTTCAAAACTCTTTTTTTGGGTCAAACTCTCTTATGCACCCTCATTTTTGGCCAAGAATTCCATTATCTACTTGATCCGAAATTGGATCCAGAAACCTGACAGGGCTTGAAAAATGCTCAAAAATGAAAGTGCTCAGAATGCGACGAAACCAGTTCCATTGCGTCCGTCTCGTCTTCCTGATTTTGGTGGTATATTTACTTTGTCAAACGGGCTCAGTATGGAGAAGATATCACATTCTATCCGAAAAGTCAAACAGGCAAAAAAATTGTTGACTATGCAGTCCGTACAATCCGTACGGACGCTGACGTGGCATGTATGTACGCTGACGTGGCAGGTCCGTACAGGTGACATGTGGCAGCCTCGGGTGATGACATGTGGCAGGCAGATTTGGACATTTGGGCATACAGTTGGACCTATCTCGAGGTGACATGTGTCACCAATGTAAGGGTGACACGTGGCATGGGTGATGTCATCAGCTGACATGGCAAGGTGACTGGGTAGTACGGCAATTGACGTGGAAAGTTGATGTGGCAGTATGGTCAACAAGTGGCAAGCACGTGGTCCAATCGACAATCGACATGTGGCATTCATCGGTTGGTTGTTGAGGTGCCACGTGGCCCAGTTGTGGGCTGCCACGTGGCACCCCGGTGATAGGTTGATTGGTTATGTAAAATTTGGCATGGCCGGGGGTTGAACCCGCAACCTCCCCGGTGGGCTAAGGACTGACAAAGTCATGCTAGCTAGCCCGCCGTCGGTTGGTGCTTGTAATGTATATGTAAAAGAATGTATTTAAATTTGTTATATGGATTAGCCGGCGGGGAAAAGGGTCAGGGCTTAGCCCTAGCCCTCGGCACAAATCACATGACCGTAACCATAGAACTGGGAGTGCGGTGTAGTTTTTGGCGGGAGTTTGGTGATAAGGGTTAGCCCATGGTTCCGGGCAGGGCACACATGACCCGCGGTTCCATTGTTTTAACATACGACCACAACACAGAATATTTGCGAACGCGGATTTATGTTTTGGATGAAGCCCGTGGTTCCACCATTTTTCCATATGACCATACCTTATAGCATATGCGCGGGGCGGTTGTAATAGATAGGCCTGTGGGCTTATGTATATGCCCCGGGACCTGGAGTTTAGCGATATAAGGGGCCAACGCTTAGCTTTTGGGCTAGCGCTTGGCCTTATTAAAACCATATGACCATTCAAAGGGGAGCGCGTGCGGATGGAGAGGGCTAGGCCCGATTTATAACTATAAAGTGGGTTTTTAAACTACTTTTTGGGTTTTTATTGTTAATTAAACCTATTTTTAATGTATTTACTCCATTTTTGGGAGTTATTGGGTAGTTTTGGAGCCTAAATTTTGGGAGGAAGTTGGAGATGAGCAACCAACTTCCCAGCTATATAACCCATGCCTGTTTGAGGCCATAGGGGGCATTCAGAGCAGAATTATGCTGAAGAGAAGCTAAGCCAAAGCCATTTTGAGGCAGAGAATCTTTTGAGGAGGAGACGTTGTCGGACCATTTCTGGAAGCTCTGGACGTCCGTTTTGCGTGCCGTTTTCTTTGCATGGTTCTAGAGATATGGAATAACATGACTAGATCAGTCTTGTAGCCATTTGGCATTGCAACAATGTACTTTTGAGCATTTGAACAGAAATAAAGAAGCCTCCCCCACAGAGAAAAAGGTCCGGAGACATTGGCAAAGTTGTGCTGAACACCATTATCAATCTGCGTGTTATGGTTTGTTGTTTATTATTTCATTTCAGATCTACAAATGTATATATGTCTGTCATAATTCCTCTTCTTTCCTCATTCTTCACTAAGTTTTCTCAAATGGTTAATTAACGCATGCAAAATTAAAACTCAACCATAGTCATTAAAATATCCTACGGATCACTACTTGATATATTAATTGAGCATAACATATTACATATCTCGAGAATAGTTTCTATTTCCTTTCACATCACTAGTTTTTTATGCTCTTTCATTTTTTTGCATTGCTGTTTTTTTCCCTCCTTTGGGAGTCAAGAAGCAAACTCTTCAAGCTTTGTTTCTTGGCTACCTTATGGGATAAATTCTTAAAGAGAATGAGCTTTCTTGGAATTCAATTTTTTGACCCTCTTTTAGGCTTTCTTGACATGCATTTACAACTCATACTCAAGATTAAAATCTTGTATTTTCAGCCCTCATGACAAAATCCAAAATTGCCATCTCATTTTAAGATTAAAAAATTTGTATCTTCAACCCTCATGTATTTTCATAGAAGACCAAATTCCATCCCTCTTTTTGAATATTGAATTTGCATTTGCATCACTATTTATAAGTTTTAAGGTTTCTATTTAATTTATTATAATTTCTAGGTCCTTTTCTTGGGTTTTGCATTTGCATTTCCATCTTTTCTCTTTTGGGAACGATAATTTTCTGCCTTATATTTTGGTTTTATATTGTAGGACCATGTGAAATAAAAATGTGTAGGAATTTCTTAGCCTCTTTCATGTTTCTAAAACTTTTATGAAGTGACAAACATCAAGTAAAGTGTCCCTAGAATTGACAACATATATAGTATCAAGCACATTGGTCCATTGTACAATGTTGGCGTTCCATATCCCAAGAAGATGTCATGCAACCATTTTGGAACAATATAAGCATTGTTCATCAACATCTATTTCTTCATAAATTTTTGTGTATGTGATTACAACCTTAATGCTTCCATATTGAACAATATTTTTTTCTGGATTGCAAAATGAAGCATTTGGTCCTAGTGCAAGTCTCAATTGATGAATGTATGTAAAAAGTAACCGAAGGTTGTATTATACCTTAGATTTGCATTGTGCAAGTTGTTGCAAGTGTGGTTTATCATAGTAGACCTGTTCATGCTGTTTATTTTTCAATTGCAAGTTTAAAAACAATGTCTTTTCAAAAGAGGCAGAGTTTTCCTTGTAATTTGCAAGGTTGAAACTATACTAAGTGACAAAATTAAAATGCATGCCCAAGTTTCTCTATAGCTCCAATTTTTTTATTATATGTTTTAATATGGAGTTAAATAAACAATTAATTTACCTATGCATATAAATTTCAATTGAATAACATGAGAGGTTTCTTTCATGTACCTATATTTGGGATTTCATGTAAATTTGAATGCAAAACTGCCTTAGAGTAAAATGCATGCCTTGGTCTCAATTTTGGGCCAAATTTAGTGGTTCAACTTGATTAAGGTATATTTTGTGATTTGACATGTGTCTATAACATTATATTGGAATTTTCAGACATAAACCTACCTGATGTGCATAAACGATAAAAAATTCCTTTTAAAACCAAAGGGCCAAATTGTTAAAGTTGGCTATATGAAATTGCAAGGTCTAAATTTTATAGTCCAAAAAAGATAATTTATATGTATAAAGATTCACAACATTTTGATGATTCATAGCATGGTGGGGTATGAGATAAATCAAGGTCAACTTTTCATTTTCAGTCAAGAAAGACTTTGTTCTTTAAAAATAGGCAAGAAATGCCTAGTGAAACTCTTGAAATGCACAACATGTTTGTAAAAAGTAACCCAAGGTTGTATTATACCTTAGATTTGAGTTGTGCAAGTTGTTGTGGGTGTGGTTAATTATAATAGACTTTTTCATGTTTTTTAATTTTCAATTGCAAGTTTAAGATGAGTTTTTGTGTAGAAGAGGCAAAGTTTTCCTTATAATTTGTAAAGTTGAAACTATACTAAGTGACAACATTAAAATGCATGCCCAGGCTTCCTTGTAGCTCTAAAAAATGCTTTATAGGTTGTAATATGGATTTATATATATTGAAAATTTACCTATCTCATATAAAGTTCACTTGAAGAATGAGATAGGTTGTTTTCATGCACCTAGATTTAGTATTTGATGTAAATTTGAAGGAAAAACTGCCTTAGAGTAAAATACACGCCCCTATCTCATTTTTTACCCAAATTGAGTGGTTCAACTTGAAAAAGGTGTAGTTTTTTTATTTTCCACCTATATATAAACTTATATTTTCATTTTCAAACATAAACATACATGGTGTTCGTAAAGGCTAAAAATTTCATTGTAAAACTAAAGGGCCAAATTGTTAAAGTTGGCTATATGAAAATGTATGCCCAAAGTTGGCTAAGGCTCCATAATTTAGTATTTAAGCTATAAATTGATCATTATAATATTTACAACCTTTTTGTACAATTAAAAGTGCATTTACACATCAAAAAAGATGATTTCTATGCACAATGATTCATGACATTTTGATGAATTAGAGGATGGTGGGTTATGAGAAAAACTAAGGTTAGTTTTGAATTTCATTCATAAAATACTCTTATGTACAAAAATAGGCAAGATATGCCTAGTAAAATCCTCGAAATGCACAAGGTGTTTGTAAAAAGGAACCCAGGGTTGTATTATACCTTATATTTGAGTTATACAAGTTGTTGGGGGTCTGGTTTATCATAATATATTTGATCATGTTGTTTATTTTATAGTTGAAAGTTTAAAAGGGTGGTTTTGCAAAGGAGGAAATGGTTTCCTTGTAATTTTCAAGGTTGAAACTGTACTAAGTGAGAAAATTAAAATGCACGACCAAGTTTCCCTATAGCTCCAAAAATTGTTTTGTTAGTTTTCAGATGGAGTTAGATAAATAATGAATTTACCTATTCATATAAAGTTCAACTGAAGAATAGGAGAGGTTTCTTTCATGCACCTAGATTTTGATTTTATGTAAATTTGAATACAAAACTTCCTTAGAGTAAAATGCATGCCCTAGTCTGAATTTTGACCCAAATGGAGTGGTTCAACTTCCATAAGGTGTAGTTTGTGACTTTAAACATATCTATAACATTATACTGGAACTTTCAGACAAAAAATAAGGTCATTTTTTCATTTTCATTCATAAAAGACTCTTATGTGCAAAAATAGGCAAGAGATGCCTAGTTAAACCCTCAAAATGCACAACCTATTTGTAAAGTGTAACCTAAGGTTGCATTATACCTTAGATTTGAGTTGTGCAAGTTGTTGGGGGCATGGTTTATCATAGTATACCTGTTTGGGTGGTTTATTTTGAATTTTCAAGTTTAAATAGGGCGGCTATGCAAAAGAGGTAAATTTTCCTTGTAATTTGCAAGGTTGAAATTGTACTAAATGACAAAATTAAAATGCACGTCGAAACTTCCTTATAGCTCCAAAAATTGTTTTATAAGTTTTGATATGGATTTAGATTAGTGGAAAAGTCACCTATGCATCTAAAGTTCAATTGAAGAATAGGATAAGTTTCTTTCATGCACCTAGATTTGGAATTTCATGTAAATTCGAATGCAAAACTACCTCGGAGTAAAATGGGTGCCCTAGTCTCAATTTTGAGCCAAATTTAGTGATTCAATTTACATAAGGTGAAGTTTGTGATTTTACACCTTTCTATAACATTATATTAGAATTTTTAGAAAGAAACCTACTTGATGTGCATAAAGGCTAAAAATTTCCTTGTAAAACAAAAGGGCCAAATTGTTAAAGTTGGTTATATGAAACTGCAAGGTCTAAAATATACAATACAAAAAGGATGATTTCTATGCAGAAAGATTCATGAAATTTCGACGAATCAAAGGTTTGTGGGTTATGAGAGAAATCAAGGTCATTTTTTCAATTTTAGTCATACAAGAATCTGTTGAGAAAAAATAGGAAAGAGATGCATGTTGACGCTTAAATCTCTCAGTACCGAAACAACAACCTCATGAGGAAATTATTCTCCCTTCGTTTTTAGAGAGGTGGTACTCCTCTTGGGCTAAAAGATATATCTGTGATATCTTAGATTAGGAGAGTGCTAGGCAACAAACCCTAAATATTTATTTCTTGAGATTATGAAATAAAATGGTTCTTCAATAACTTGGATACAATCTTTATGTGCAACAAAAGTCTTTTTACAATAAGAAAAGATTGGAGGGATTCAACATCAAAATTTAATTGTGATCAAGATCATACACAATCTTCTTAATAGTATATAAACACATCCATATCTTCTTCATGAGAAATAGGAGAAAACAATTTGATCATCTCAAAGAATTTTAATAGAGTACTGCAATTAGTAATCAAAGATAAATTGATAGGTCAACCTCAAATATCTCATATTTAAAAATCAAAGTTACAAGATACAGTCAAGATCAACCCCGAAGAATTTTTTTGTGGATTTTATTCATGATAAATGTTCTTCATTACCAAAATTTTTACATCCATGTATGTGGATGCAAATACTCCATGATTATACAAGAAACGTATGTAGAAGAATAAAAGAAAAAAACTCAAGAACTCAACCTTGTGCACAACTCTGAGATTCAAGCATAAAGCTATGAGAAATGGTGTAGAAGAATAGAAAGAATGGAGATTTATTTCTTTATATCATAAGCTTCATTCTGTATCCATGGATGTACCTTATTCTTCCTCTAATATTCTTCCCTTCCCCTCTCACAATTCTGATTATTGGAACCTTTGATGAAGCCTCTCTTCTCTTTTTAAGAAGAGATTTTCTAACTACTTGAGTAGTTAGGGTTTTCTTCTTCTCTTGAAATTCTCGTACAATTTTATTATTGAAACATTCAATTTAATTAGTTCCTCATTAATTAATCATTAATGAAATTATATCATCAATAAATACATATCTAAAATGGGTCACTTTCCCTTTTTAATAAAAGTTTTTAAACAAACTTTTATTTTCACAATTTAATTAATTTCCCATTTAAAATAGGAGGACTGTGTTTTAATTTTCTCGAAAGGATAATCAAAATTTTATCCATCGAAATCACTTCTAATGTGATCTTCATCATATTAAATTTTCAATGATATAATTTTTTTTGCAAATCCATCGCCCAGATCTCAAGATATGAGGTCGTGAAGTTGTGTTTTCATGCAGGCCCATTAAAAATGCAGTTGACTGATATTTTAATTTCTAAGAAAAATGTAACCACTTTCATCACTTGAAACTTATACCACCATATTCTACGTCGAAATACCTTTCCAATAGTATATTTTTTTGTGAGTCCGACACCCAAAGCTCAAGTTATGGCCTCCACAAGATCAACACTTAGCCATCATCGATCAAAATTGATGAGCAAATGTGGGTCCTTGGATGAATTTCGTGCTTCCCTTAATAAAATTCAAATTTTTGGTTTAAAAGTATATCCCACATGAATTTTGATATTATATTATTCATGATATATAATACTAAGTGTTTGATACACTTAACAAGAAACACGAGAAGGAAAGAAGTTATAGATCTTGGAGGATTCGACCCTTGGAAAATTGTCAAATAAAATAATAATTTTTTGGAATCCTGTCGTCGTCCACCTCATGCCCAATCACCATGATAATTCATCCAATAATATCACATAATGTGTCTCAAATTGTATGTGTCCACGTGTATCCAATGTTGAGTTTCCATGTGTCATGACCTCATTCATTGCCATGTGGCATATTCTCATTTATTGTTTTTGATGCCTTGGAATAACTTCGATAATTTGGATAAGTATGGGAGATGGAATGAGAGGGATGAGGGAAAATTGTGGGTAGAGGAAGTCAAGGGGATATTTTGTAGGTTGCGGGGAAGGACAAGAGAGAATTCAAATATAAAACTTTTCATGAACCCGCCAACCCGAGAACCTGCGAACCTGCAATTGTATAGATGATAAAAAATATACTGAGTGTAGAAATATAGTTGGTCATACTTTCATTCAAGAGGAATAAAATAATTTGGATCTTGGCACCTACAACAAGGATGATTGTCAAAATGTAGATCATGAAACTTGGGGTTCAAAGTGAAGGTCACGGAAAATTGAGGATGATGGCTTGAACTCTTGAACCCACACAATTGAAAAATGGCTATGTGTAGTAGTATAATTATGACTTGATAAAGTGGGTGGAGATGAAATCCCGCCAACCTGAAAACCCGTGAATTCATAAAACATTCTAAGTGTAAATTTTTGAATGAGAAGGGAGGTAAGGGGATAAATGTAAATGTCAGAGGTAGAGAGTGTAATATGTATATAACGGGTTGTCAAATGAGGGAGTGTGAGAAGATGAATGAATTTATGAGTCTGCCAACTTGTAAACCTAATGAGGAGATGAAGGAAAAGTCCCAAAAATGTCTAAGTATAGAGACTAGTAGAACATATGAAGAAGAGTGGTGAAAAGAGAAAAATGGTGAAGTGTGGAGATGGAAGGTGAGGGAAATAAGTGATGAGAGTACTTCATAATTCGAAAATGGAGAGGATAACATGATACTTAGAAAAATTCTTCATAATATCTCCTTCAGACCTTTAGACCAGATCTTGAATAACTTTGGCATACATAAACAGATTTCTGATCCAAAAAGTCCATGAAAAAGATGAGACTAAGGGCTGCAGAGTGAACTTATAAAAGTTCAAAAAATGTCTTCTTTTTATATCAAGGATTTTATGAATCCAAGAGAGGGAAAATATAGATGACCAAATTTTGGTCAACAACTAGCTCCAACTGCGGGACAGTGATCCCCTGTGGGTTACTAAGAACACCAAAATTTCAAGTCCAGTTGTCTTCTCCATTGGGCTATGGAGTCATCTTCAAAATGAAATCTTATAATTCTTCTTCTTTCATGACGTTATCTTCAAAATTCAATACAAATACTTCCTTATTATGAAAAACTAATCTGAAGAAACAAAATATATACATACATGATCTACCTACCCTAACTTACTTGAAAGAAAGGGGAACCTTAGGTATAGGCATATTTTCAATGGAGCCATTCAAGCATCCAATTAACTTTTGAAATGGGATCCAATAGTAAGAAAAATATTGGGGTTGATACCAATAAATCAGGAGCATGCCCAAAATGTACCACAATGGGATCGAGAAATGTGTGAAGAATACTTGTTTGCGTTGGCAGGATGACAATACTTTAGAACAAATATTCAATATAATATAATCTTGGCTGCTCCAGAGTGTTTCTATCTTCAATCAAATGAGAAATTTATTTCTTGAAAACATTCTCTTTTTCTTTTTTTTCCACATTTAATATTATTTTTTCATTGACGATGTCTTGGCAATGTTCTTCTTCTATGCAATGGCTATCTTCGTTGTTCTCAAAATTGTTTTCTTCCACCAATTCTTCTTTATTTTGGATAAATTATTCTTGCATTATTGGTGGAGACTCTTTATTTTCTTCCTCATATGGTGTATATGAGAAGTTGATATCCTTTTCTTGGTCTTTGGAATTATTTCATTCATTCTCAACAACAAGATTTGATTCAGAAAAGTCCTGCAGTGTTTCATGATATTCTTCTTCTGAATCATTGATTTCATCTTTTTGTGTCCATGTGGGAGAGGGTGGGTGGGAAACAACATATGGAATTAATTCTTCAATAAAGAAAGTTTCTAGTACATCCCAACTGGTAATGGTTCCAGGTGGAAATGGACTATACCATTCAAGAGCATTCCCACATAGAGTTTGCGAGAATAATCTACATGTAACATTATCTTTAGTGAGATTGAAAATTTCACATGCACATTGGAATCTAAAAAAATGTTTCTCTACATCCTCCAAATCATTCCCAAATAATGTGGAAAATTTTTCCATCGAAATAATTGCCATTTGAAAATTTTCTTCCGGTAGATTTAAAGGGCCTCTAAGTAGCGGCCTTCTTCTTTGGGAAGTTGTTCCTTTTGATGCATCTCTTGAAACCATTGTTGGTATTGATGAAGAATATAAAATATCATTATGACATGAATGAAATTCTTCATTTTTAGTTTCTCCAATGGAGTTTCCAGTGAATTCATTCTCCTGAATCTTTGGTGCTTCTCGTTTCTTCTTGAAATTACAAAAAAGGTGAGCCATGCTTAAAATAAGAAACAATTTTCTTGAATCTTCTTTTTGAAACTTTGAGCCATGGAGATTTTTTATTCCTCAAATATATTGAAAATAGATCGGTCCCTAGTATGGTCGCCAAAAAATGTTGACGCTTGAATCCGTCAAGACCGAAATGACAGCCTCACGAGGACATTAGGCCCCCTTCATTTTTAGAGAGGTGGTACTCCTCTTGGGCTAAAATATATATCTATGATATCTTGGATTAGGAGAGTGTTAGGAAGAAAACCTTAAATATTAATTTCTTGATATTATGAAATAAAATGGTTCTCCAATAACCTGAATACAATCTTTATGTGCATCAAAAGTATTTTTACAATAAGGAAAAATTGGAGGGCTTCAACATCAAAATTAAATTGTGATCAACATCACACATAATATTCTTGATAATATATAAACACATCCATATATTCGTCATGAGAAATAGGAGAGAACGATTTGATCATCTTAAATAATTTTAATAGAGTACTCCAATTAGTAATAAAAGAGAAATTGATAGGTCAACCTCAAATATCTCATATTTAAAACTCAAAGTTACAAGATACAGTCAAGATCAATCCCAAAGAAATTCTTTGTGGAGTTTATTCATGAGAAATGTTCTTCATTACTAGAAATTTGACAGCCATGTATGTGGATGAATATACTCCATGATCATACAAGAAAATTTTTTAGAAGAAGAAAAGAAAAACACTCAACAACTCAACCTTGTGCCCAACTCTGAGATTCAGTCATAAAGCTATGAGAAGTGGTGTAGAAGAATAGAAAGAATGGAGAAGATGGAGATTTATTTATTTATATCAGAAGCTTCATTATGTATCCATGGATATACCTTATTCTTCCCTTCCCCTTTCACAATTCTGACTATTGGAACCTTTGATGAAGCCTCTCTTCTCTTTTTAAGAAAATATTTTCTAGCTACTTGAGTAGTTAGGGTTTTCTTCCTCTCTTGAAATTCCTGCACAAGTTTCTTCTTGAAAAATCTCATTTCATTAGTGACTCATTAATTCCTCATTAATGAAATTATATCATCAATATATACATATCTAAAGTGGGCCCCTTTCCCTTTTTAATAAAACATTTTAATTAAACTTTTATTTTCACAATTTAATTAATTTCCCATTTAAAATAGGAGGACTGTGTTTTAATTTTATGGGAATGATAATCAATTGTTTAGCCACATAAATCAATTCTCATGTAATATTCAACGTCTTATA
Source organism: Picea sitchensis (assembly GCA_010110895.2). Classification (NCBI taxonomy): domain Eukaryota; kingdom Viridiplantae; phylum Streptophyta; class Pinopsida; order Pinales; family Pinaceae; genus Picea; species Picea sitchensis. The sequence goes on along the minus strand of SNQJ01S0013041.1, from coordinate 302,294 downwards.
TTTCCAACAATATAAATTTTTCGCAAATCTGTCACCCGTATCTCAAGATATGAGGTCATGAAGTTGAGTTATCACGCAAGCCCATTAAAAATGCAGCTGACTAATATTTTAATTTATGAGAAAAATGTATCAATTTTAAGCACTTGAAACTTGTACCACCATATTCTATGTTGAAATATATTTCCAACAGTATAAATTATGTGTGATTACGAGACCTGGAGCTCAAGTTATGTCCTTTGCAAGATCAACGCTCAGCCACCGTTGATCAAAATTGATGGGCAAATGTGGGCCCTTTGATGAATTTCGTGCTTCTCTTCATAAACTTTGATTTGTTGGTTTAAAATTCTATCCCACATGCATTGGGATATTATATTCTTCATGATATATAATACTAAGTTTTTGATACACTTATCAAGAAACACGAGAAGAGAAGAAATTATGGAGCTTGGAGGATTCGACCCTTGGAAAATGGTCAAATAAAATAATAATTTTTTGGAATCTCGTCATCTTCCACCTAATTCCCAACCACCATGATGATTCATCCAATAAGATCACACCATGTGTCTCAAATTGTATGTTTCCATGTGTCTCCAATTTTTCAGTTTTCATGTGTCATGACCTCATTCATTGCCATGTGTTCTATTCTCATTCGCTGGTTTTCAAGCCTTGGGATAACTTTGAGAATTTGGATAAGTATGGGAGATGGGACGAGAGGGGATGAGGGAAAATTGTGGGTAGCGAGAGTCAATGGGATAGTTTTTTGGCTTAGAGATAGACAAGAGATAATTCAAATATAAAACTTTTCATGAACCCACCAATTCGAGAACCCACAAACCCACAGTTGTATAGATGATAAAAATACATACTATGTGTAGAAAGACGGTTGGTCGGACTTGCATGCAAGAGGAATAAAATACTTTATAGATTGACACCTATGACAAGGATAATGGTAAAAATGTAGATCACAAAACTCGGGTTACAAAGTGAAGGTCACGAAAAATGGAGGATGAGGGCTTGAACTCGTGGACCTGCACAATTGATAAATTTCTAAGTGTAGTAGTGGACTTATGAAATGAGAAAGTGGATGGAGATGAAATCCCACCAAACCATGAACCCACAAATTCATAAAACATTCTAAGTGTTAAATTTTTGAATGAGAAGGGAGGTAAGTGGATAAATGTAGGCATCAGAGGTTGAGAGTGTAATATGTAGATAACAGGTTGGAAACTAAGGGAGTCTGAGAAGATGAGGGAATGTATGAGTCCGCTAACCCATGAACCCTATGATGAGATGAAGGCAAATCCCCAAAAATGTCTAAGTCTATATACTAGTGGACCATATGGAGAAGAGTGGTGATAAGAGAAAAATGGTTAAGTGTGGAGATGGAAGGTGAGGGAAATAAGTGATGAGAGTACTTCATAATTTGAAAATGGAGAGGAGAACATGATACTTAGAAAAATTCTGTATAATCTATCCTTTGGACCTTTAGACCAAATCTTGAATACCTTAAGTAGAAAGAAACAAATTTATGATCTGAAAAGTGCATGATGGAGCTAAGACTGAGGGTTGGAGAGTGAACTTATAAAAATTAAAAAAATGTCTTATTTTGATATCAAGGCTTTTATGAATCCAAGAGAGGAAAAATATAGATGACCAAATTTTGGTCAACAATGCCTAGTAAAACTCTCGAAATGAAAAACTTGTTTGTGAAAAGTAAGCCAAGTTTGTATTATACCTTAGATTTGAGTTGTGAAAGTTTTTGGGGGTCTGATTAATCATAGTAGACCTGTTAATGTTATTTATTTTTAAATTGCAAGTTTAAAAAGGGTTGATGTGAAAAAGAGGTAAATTTTTCCTTGTAATTTGCAAGGTCAAACCTGTATTGAGATATAACATTAAAATGCATGCCCAAGCTTTCTTGTAGCTCATTTTTTTTTTATAGGTTGCAATATGGAGTTAGATATATTGTAAATTTACATATTCCATTTAAAGTGAAAATGAAGAACATGAGAAGTTTCTTTATGTTGGAACATCAAGATATGATGGTTCATCACACATCTCCTAGTTTAAGTCGCTAGAGAGGTCGACCTACATCTGGATACAGTAGACCAAAAATCGACTAGAAAACTACTCTAGTCTATCAAATAATTGACGAGCTATCAAAGATAGTTGGGTGGTGGATTGAATAGACCAGCAGTTGACTACGATTTGGATGTGTAGGTAGTCGGGTCGAGCATCCTTGTCAATCTAAATCGATAGAGAGGATTTGGCTGAGTCAACTCTAATAGTCGACGGTTACATGTGGAAGATATCTTCCGAATTCTATGGAAGAAGGTTAGATATTGATACTATAAAAAGAAGACCACTTGGGTCACTTTCATCATGGATATTTTTCAATAGATCATGCAGATCAAGATGTGCAACATGCACTTTGATGTTTTGATCACAATGTGCTTTTCTTATGTGTTATAACAATGTCTTTATACACCACCCTCTTTCTTTGAAACTTTTTTTTCCCATAACACCCCTGGTTTTGAAGCCCCATATTGAATAATGTATTTTTCTAATTGATGAAAGGAGAGAGTGCCCAAACAATTAAAAAGAGGCCAGAGTGCCTAGGAAATGTAATGTTTTGATCATTATTAATAATAAACACATTGTTGGCTACTAGACGTACAAGGACAAGATTTATAGGGGGCTATGATTCCACAAGAGAGGAGGGCTTGAGGGGCTAAGTATTTATTTTATAATTTTAATTACCCATTTGGTTTAATGGAGAATATCAATTATGTGAGATTCTTAGGGGAAATCCATGAGGTTCTTGATTACCAAGATTTACATAAACCCATCCCTGGTATGTTGGAGGGGTTCAGACTCCTGTTCTCACTCTTGTTCTTATGTCAGTCACTTCTTATTCACTCATTAATGCACCAACTCCATTGATCGTTGTTCACACCTTTCTTCTAGTTCTCACTCCATTCATTCTTTCACCCAATCATCTTTCCTCATTGGTGTCTTGGATTGGGAAGGGGAAATGAATTGTATAATAGAAGCCATGGTATTATTCATTGCAGACACTGCTGATGTATTCTAGCCATGAACATAGGCATGCATGTCTGAGATGCTTTGTCCTGTGTCCATATTTTCTCACGGTTGTGAGTCCTGCGATTCCCAACATAGAGATTCTGGACCAGCTGCACTGGAGCTCTGGAAGGAGATGGACAACCTGAGGGACTACGTAGTAGAGAAGGGGGTCTATTTTCTTGGGTGGTGTAGGCTGTATAGAAGAGATATAGTGAACTTTTGATTGTTGTGGGTGCTGGGAAGCTTGTGAGATCTTGAGTGATGAATAGTTTGGGAAGCCGAGTAACACTTTAGAACCGTCCTTATGGATTCATAGCCTTGGCTCAGGGGTGACATTGTTGTTGATAATTAGAACAACAATGTCTACGATTGGGTGGAACATCCTTGGTCTACATCCAGTCGGTGACTTGTTTTATAAAAGATAAGTGCTTTATGTTATGGTTATTTACCTATGTATCTTTATTTCTGCTATTTATTCAATAATTTATGAATTTTGTATCTATCACATGCATTCTTGTTGGTTATGACTCTGCATTTCGTATGGTTCATTATTTTATGTTTAGCTTGAATTTGATCAATGCATGTGAATATTTCATGAATCCTCGTTATCTAAAGTTGGATCAGAGGTCAAATTAGTCCAAAATAAAGGGGACTTGAAGTTAACATGCTCGACCTGTAGGTGGATGGGTATGTTACAAAGTTAGCATGCCTAGCCTATGGGTGGCTAGGTATGTTACATATTGGTATCAGAGCTACATGTTGAAACATCAGGCCAGAATGGGCCAGATCTATTAGACAAGATATTTTGGTTGAGAAAAAGTTAGGACCTTGAAGTCGTGAAGCTCAAGAGGAATGGCATTGCAGAGTCTGCGAAGAATCTATAATGTCTAAGATCCTTAGTAATGGATTGAAGGATCATGACCATCCCTTTCAAATTCGAGAATGATCGCCATTATGGGATCAAGTTTAGATTTGGAACGTTGGATATGTTTGGGAGAAGACAAATCCTTCACAGCTGTCAAATCTGGAGAAGGTGTGGGGTTTTTAAGCACTGGATTCCTTCTGAGTTCATTGCTTCGAAATTTTTTAAGTCTTTGAAGAAATGGACAAAAAATCCCTGAAGCTACGAAGTCCCATAGTGAATCTACATCGTAGATAAATGGGAAGAGTAATTGATCGTTGGATTTGTCCAAGGACAGATATGGGTCATTGGATCAGGCATAGATAAGGAGGTGAGGCATAGTGGAGAAGAGCACATCCCAACCATCATATCTGCATGCGAGCAAGCGTGATCCATAGATATAATGGAAATTCGTAGGTTCTAAACTCTGGAAGAAGTGATTCCTTAAACTGTTAGGAAGAAAATCTCCTGAAGTCCTGAACTCTGGAGAAAATCATGACCATCCATTATCTGGGATGCTTGTCTACATATTATCAAATTTTCGACATTCAAGATTTTTAGTCCTTATGTCACTTGGAGAAGTTTTCTCCGAAGTCCCGAAGTCTGGAGTCAATCAAGAATGTTCACGGTTAGGGGAAACATGTCTGCAGATTAGTGATTGTTCGGAAGTTTGGCGTTCAGAGGAAATATTGGATGGACTTGAAAGGTCCCCCGAAGCCTGAATTTCCAAAGCTCCAGAGAGTGACAGACCAAGAGTCCACTAGTTCAGCATTCGGGAATTTCAAGGTGTGTGGTAGAAGAAACTTCCGAAGCCCGAAGTAGTTGAAGTCCAGGAGCATCATAGTGACATGACATGTTGACGTCACCAAGGTGATGTGGATCCACTTCATGCTTTCCATGTGTCATCCTGTTTTATGATATTCATAGAAATTTTGTGCCAATTATAACTTGACAGATGTCTCCCGTAGATTAGGCCATGTGTCATCTCTATATTTTTCAACATGTATTACCCCTGGTGCATAGTTGTTGATGTGACTGCGAAAGTTTGGAGATTCGGCACCTAGGGATAAGGGAGTATGTTGTTTTTAGAACCTTTGAAGCACAAAGCTCTAGAGAACTTCTCTAGTTCGGCATTCGTGAAATATGAAGTGTGATGAAGGTGAAACCCCACGAAGCTCGAAGACCCAAAGCCCTGATGTCCCGAAGCTCCGAATAAGCGCCTCCAGCTAAGCGCTTGGTCATAGAACTTGTTCATATGAGACTTTGTTCGAAGTAAAAGAGGTCTAGTGCTTAGATTTTTGTTTTAAAGTAAAAAAGGGGGCTAGTGGTTGAATTTGTTTTTTGAAAGAAAAGCGCTAAGGAAGGATTAAGCATGTGGTTTCGAGCCATGGTAACCCAGGGAAGGGGTTTGAAGGAAGTGCCTATACAAAATTGAATTATCTATCGGCCAAGGGAAGTGTTATATTATGTAGACTGATATATACATATTCTTCATTAATTGAAAAAACATGTAACATTGCTTGGAAAATTTTGTTTATCATATGCTTTACTCTAACAAAATGGTCACTTGCATATTTTGCAGAATTAAGGAGTTTAAACATATCAACTCATAATGAATATTTGAGAAATGGAATAAGGTGAGGGAGCCCCTGGCCATGATAAAGAGGCTGAAGGTTAGAATGTTAGAGTTGGTAATGCAAAGACATAATCCAACAGAAACAACGGTAGAGGGGAGCAAGAAACATTGATAGAAACTGTGAGAAGCTTGAAAATAGAAGTGCAGAGCTACAAGGAATACAATGAGAGATTGATGAGAGAGTAAATTCAGATAAATGCTCGAGTGATACAGATCTTAAATCAGTTGCAAAGACAAACAAGCAATGGCCCAAAACTAGAGGAAGAAGGCATGTATCATGAAAGAAGAGATGATCATGGAAGAATTGGTTATTCAAGAAGTGCTAGTAGAACTCATAGACATCACTCACCTCCTTACTCAACAAGAAAATTTTATGCATCTGAGGATTCCATAAGAATTCTAGAGGTGTCTTTGGTTAGGAACCAAAGAAGAAGACATGAAGTGGACAATTTGCAAGGAAAGCTGAGGAAGATTAGGACACCCTCCTTTGATGGTGAAAGGGAAAGGGAATATAATGTTGAAGTATGGTTTCCTGGACTCAGGAGATATTTCCAATTGGATAACTATTCATCAAACCTAGAAGACGAAATTTCCACCTACCATTTACATGGGAAAGATGTTATGTGGTGTGATCAACTGAAGCAAGTTGAGAATATTAATGAGAATAATATCACTTCGAAGTAGTTCAAGAAGTATTTTCAGTAGAAGTACCTCTTAGAGAACTTCTATGACAAGAAAATGCAGGATTTATTTGAACTTAGGCTGGGAAGCATGACCATGGTAGAGTATGACAAGAAGTTCTTGGGGTTGTTAATGTATGTAGGGTTTATAAATGATGAGAAGGTGAAAATACAAAGGTTTTTGAGTGGACTTCCATCCTTTTATAAAGAAAAGATTCGGTATGATGAGACTAAGATCTTGACTAAGACCATCAGGAAGGATAAATACATGTATGATGAAGGCTAGGGCAGAGAATCCATATAGAAATATTAGAAGAATAAGAAGAAGGAGAAGTTTGATCAGAGGAGGAAGGGATTCAAACCTCCTTTCAATAGAAATGATCCTAATAAAAATCATGAAGACTAATATGCTAAGGGTGAATCCAAGAAAGAAGACTCCTTGGGAAAAAAAAGGGGAATATCACCAATCCAATGTTGGGGATGCAAGGAAGATAACATGTACAAGGATTTCCCTCATAGAAAGGATAGAGTGAAGACCATGCACAACATCCAAGAGGCTACAACAGTCGAAGACATGGGAAGTATTTATGCAACTTTAGATGATCAAAAAGCATAATACCAATCCACTATGATTGATATGGAAGGTAAGATCATAAATAAACCTATTTCAATTTTTATTTATTGAGGATAAAGTTATTGTTACATTGATCCTAAAATAGTGGATATATTACATTTGGATAAAAGTAAGCTTGGAAAATCAAGTTTGGTTCAGCTAGCCACTAGAACCAAAAGGATAATCCATGATATGGTCATAGGTTGTTCCATAAGTCTTAATGGTGTGAATAACAGTGTTGATCTAAATATCATACCATTGGGGTCTTATGATATTCTAATTGAAATGGATTGGTTGGACAAGCATCATGTTGTCCTAGATTGTCATAGAAAGACATTTACATGTATTAATGGAGATGGAAAACAAAGCACTGTGAAAGGAGTTCCAAGACCCATCTCTATAAGGGAGATTTCAGCCTTATAGCTGAAGAGATCTTTCATAAAAGGATTGCAATTGTATGCAGACCATGTGGAGGAGCCAGAAAAGATAAAGGGGCACAACCTTGAATATTTCTTTGTACTAGAAGAATTCGAGGATGTATTCCAAGAAATACCACCGTTTCCACCAAAAAGGAAGATAGATTTCTCTATTTATTTAGTGCCAAGATATGCCTCGATGTAAAAAACACCTTAACGAATGAGTACACTAGATTCAAAAGAATTACAAATGCAGTTGGAGGAGTTGTTGAAGAAAGGGTACATACGCCCAAGTGCTTCACCTTGGGGAACACCAATACTCTTTTTCAAAAAGAAGGATGGAACTTTGAGTCCGTGTATTGACTTTCGATAGATGAATAATTCCACTGTGAAGAACACTTATCCTCTACCCAAAGTTGATGACTTCTTTGATCAACTAAAAGGAGCAAAGATATTTTCAAATACAGACTTGAGATCAGGATACCATCAGGTAAGAATCAAAGAAGAAGACATACATAAGACAACCTTCAAAACTAGGTATGTGAATTATGAATTTGTAGTGGTGCCATTTGGACTGACCAATGCACCAGTTGTCTTTATGTTCTTAATGAATGACATATTCATAAATTATTTAGATGAGTTTGTCATAGTATTCTTGGATGACATACTTGTCTATTCTAAGTCTGAAGAGGAGCATGAACATCACCTAATATCGGTACTGCAAGTACTGATAGAACATCAATTGTATGCCAAGCTGAATAAGTGTTATTTTTACCAAGAACATATCCATTACTTGGGACACATTGTATCAGAAAAAGGAATAGCCATAGATCCATAAAAAATTGAAGCCACTAGAGGATGGCCAGCACCCAGGAATGTTTCAGAACTCAGATATTTTATGGGGTTAGCTAGTTACTACATAAGGTTTATAACATGGTTATCTAATATTTCTCATCTCATCACTTCTTTGCAAAAGAAGGGAATAAAATTTCAATGGAAATATGAGTGTGAAGAGAATTTTAATCTGTTGAAGTAATTACTTACTAGTGCATCTGTGTTAAATATTGCTGACACAAATGGAATTTTTGTGGTATGCACAGATGCATGTAAGGAAGGGCTTGGTGGAGACCTCACTCAAAATGGACATGTCATTGGTTATGGTCCAAAAAGATTAAGGAACATGAGAGAAACTATGCCACGTATGACTTGGAGTTTGCTTCCATTTTTCACGCATTGAAGATGTGCAGGCATTATCTCATGGGAAAGGGATTTGAATTAAGGGCAGACCACAGTGGTCTAAAGTATCTTTTTTGAACAACCAACTTTGAATGCTAGGAAAACAAGATGGCTAGAATTTTTAAGTGAACACGACTTTGATATCAAGCATAATAAGGAAAAATAAAATAAAGTTGTTGATGCACTTAGTAGAAGAATACATCTCATGCATGCTACAACTGTCAGTATGCATCAGTCTGACTTGAAGAGTATAATTTTAGATGTTGTTGTTACAGATCAACATTACCTATAGGTAAAGAAAATCTTATAGAAAGGATATGTACAACAGAAAATGAAAGAGTATGAGATGAAGCAAGATGGATTAATTATGCATAAAAATAGAATTTATGTTCCTAGTTCCAGAGAACTTAGGAATTTGGTATTAAAATAAATTTATAATGTTCCATATGTTGGACATCCCGGTTACCAGAAAATAATTACAGTAGTGAAAATCCAATTCTTTTGGTTGGGAATGAAAAAGGATGTTGTTGATTACATTGCCAGATGTATGGAATTTCAGAGAGTGAAGGTTGAGGATAGGCACCCAACAGGTATGTTACAACCATTACCAATTCCAAAAAAAGAAGTGGGAAGTGATAACTATTGATTGTATAACTAAATTTTCCAGGACAACAATACAACATGATTCAATCATGGTAGTGGTTGATAAATTGACAAAGGATTATCATTTTGTTCTTGTAAAAACAACTCATACAACAACTAATATTGTAGAAATTTACATGAGGGAGATTGTTAGGTTGCATGGGATACCTAGGACAATTGTCTCAGACAAAGATACAAAGTTTACTTCAAATTTTTGGAGTGAATTTCTTAAGGGATTTGGTACAAATTTGAACTTTAGCACAACTTACCATCCATAGTCACATGGGTAGATAGAGAGGGTCAACTGAGTAATTGAAGACATGTTGTGAATGTATGTGATGGATAAGCCATTTAAGTGGGAAGATTACTTACACTTGGTTGAGTTTTCCTATAATAATGGGTATCAAGCTTCATTGAAAATGAGCCCATTTGAAGCCTTGTATGGTAGGAAATGAAATACTCTAGTGAGTTGGGACAACCAAACAGATAGAGTGGTACTTGGGCTAGAATTTCTCAATGATATGGAAGACCAAATGGTTAAGATTAAGAAAAACTTAAAGGAATGTCAGGATAGATAGAAAAACTATGCAGATAAGAACATGACAGCTAGAGAATTTAAAATACGGGAGCATGTTCTTTTAAAAGTGAAGCCCAAGAAGAGCTCTTTCAAGTTGGGTAGTTGTACAAAGATGACAACTAGATTTTGTCATCCATTTGAGATATTGGACAGAATAGGGACAGTTTCATACATGGTTGCATTTCCTTCTTCCATGAATGTGCATAATATATTTCATGTCTCTTTGCAAAAAAAAATATGTACATGATCCTAACCATGTTATAGACTGGCATCTGATTCAGGTAGAGACAGAGGGAGACTTTCAGGTCTAGCCAGTGCGAGTATTGGACAAAAAAGTCAAAATGCTCCGAAATCGAGTTATAGAGATGGTAAAAGTCCAGTGGAACTACTACAGTCCTAGGGATGCTACTTGGGAATATGAAGATGCAACGCAGGTAGAGTACCCACAAATTTTTGAATAAATTTTGGAATTTTGTTTCCTGTTTTGTATATGCACTAAGGACAATGCCAAAATAATGAGGAGGGGATGTAACACTCCGGGTTTGAATCCCCATATTGAATAATGTATTTTTCTAATTGATGAAAGGCCAGAGTGCCCAAATAATTAAAAAGAGGCCAGAGTGCCTAGGAAATGTAATATTTTGAAATTATTAATAATAAACACATCGTTGGCTGCTAGACAGATAAGGACAAGAGTTATAGGGGGCTATGATTCCACAAGAGAGGGGGGATTGAGGGGATAAGTATTTGTTTTATAATTTTAATTACCCCTTTTCTTTAATGGAGAATATCAATTACGTGAGATTCTTGGGGGAAGTCATGAGGTTCTTGATTCCCAATATTTACATAAACTCGTCCCTGGTATGGTGGGGGGGTTCAGACTCTTGTTCTTGCTCTTGTTATTCTGTTGGTCACTTCTTTTTCACTCATTCAAGAACCAGCTCCATTGATCATTTTTCACACCTTTCATCTGGTTCTCACTCCATTCATTCTTGAACCCAATCATCTTTCCTTATTGGTGTCTTGTCTTGGGAGGGGGAAACGGACTATTGAAGAGAATCCATGGTATTATTGGCTATATAGATTGTTGTTGTATTCCAACCATGAACACAGGGCTGCATGTCTGAGATGATTTGGCATGTGTCCATATTTTCTCACAACTGCGAGTCCTGAGAGTCCCAGCATGGAGATTCTGGACCAGTTGCACTGGAGCTCTAGAAGGAGATGGAAGACCTGAGGGGCTGCGTGGAAGAGAAGGGGTTCTATTCTCTTGGGCAGTGCAGGATGGGTAGAAGAGATATAGTGTACTTTGAATTGATGTGGGTGTTAGGAAGCCTATGAGACCTTGAGTGTTGACTAGATTGGGAAGCCAAGTAACACTCTGGAACCTCCTTGTGGATTCATAGCCCTGGCTCAGGAGTGACATTGTTGTTGATACTTAGAAAAATAGTGTCTACGGTTGGGTGGAACATCCTTGGTATACATCCAATCGGTGACTCGTTTTATAAAATATAAGTGCTCTTTGTTATAGTTATTTACCTATGTATCTTTATTTCCGTTATTTATTCAATAATTTATGAATTTTGTATCTATCACATGCATTTTTGCTGGTTATGACTGTGCATGTCGTATGGTTCATTATTTTATGTTTATATTGAATTTGATCAATGCATGTGAATATTTCATGCATCCTCGTTACCTAAAGTTGGATCAAAGGTCGAATTAGTCCAAAATAAAGGGGACTTGCAGTTAGCATGCCCAACCTGTGGGTGGATGGGTATGTTACAAAGTCATGAATTTCGTATCTATTAAATGAATTCTTGTTGGTTATGAATGTGCATGTCGTATGGTTCATTCTTTTTTGTTTATCTTTAATTTGATCAATGAATGTGAATATTTAATTCATCCTCGTTATTTAAATTTGGATCAGAGGTTGAATTAGTCCAAAATAAAGGGGGCTTGAAGTTAGCATTCCCAACCTGTGGGTGGTTGGCTATGTTACAAAGTTAGCATCCCCAACCTTTGGGTGGATGGGTATGTTACAGTTCCTCTTTGATTATCTACAATATTGTTTTCTTTGTTTTATGTCGTGTTCCACCCTATTCCCCAACATGTTATTAGATCTGATGGTTTAAAACCTCAACCTGTTATTTGCAAACCTTGTTGAGTCAGATCTATTGTGTGATTGACTCTAGGCCGATGGCTTGCTAATTGGGTCTTAGTGAAACATACCAATTTATATATATATATATATCAAAGATGGCTTCTAAGATTAATACTATTGTCTTGACTGGATCAAATTATGTAGTATGGGAACCAATTATGGAAACCCTACAAAAGAGAAAAGGATTGTGGCATCATACAAAGGTTGGAATTCCAGATCCAATAGACGATTGGGTGAAGTTCATTATTAATGGAAAGAATAATGAGGTTGTATGGGTCATAATGACCTACATCTCATGGGAGATTCAATTTCAATGCAATGGAATCAACTGTCATGATCAATTCTGGAAGAAGATGAAGTCATTGTTTGATCGAGTCAACAAGAGCCACATATATAGTTGGAGAAAGAGTTGATCTCTCTCGACCCTTATTCTTTTGAAAAAATGGAGGAATATTTGTCACATGTAAAAAAACTCTAGTTGAAATTGGGTAAATGTGGAAAGAGCTATCAGAAGAAGGATGAACAACTCATTGAGCTAGTCTTGATGAACTTGATAACACCATTCAACATTTTCATGTCAACTTTCCACACCAACTAGAAAGCACGCAAGGAAGATGGTAAGGATTACACCTTTGAAGCTTTATGTGGTTTTTCGATTACTGATCAACACAAACTTATTGAAGAAGGAAAGCTAGGTGGTAAACATCAGGCCCAGTTTGATGCCTCTGCATAGAAACCTACATACCATGACCATAAATTGCAAAGACAACCACAACAAATTCGAAATAAGAACAAATTTCAATACTATGGAAATATTGGACATGTGGAGAAAGTTTTCAATAATAAGAGAGATGATTTAGAAGAGAATATTAAATTCATTGAAGGAGATGTTTCCATTGTACACTGACCCGTTGATAATTTCACCTTTCAAGTCATAATTTCTTAGGCCTTGTTTCCTAATTCTACTATGCATAACGAATGGGTATTCGACTTTGGGTACAATCATCACATGGATAAGGATTCCTCTTATTCACATGGTTGGATGAAGCTAAGGAGAGGAAAATATATGGTGCTGATGATTTTTCTCTGTATTTTGTTGGTTAGGGTGATGTTTCTTGTCGACATCTATCATGTGCCAAATATCACTCCCAATATATTGTCTATTGATAAGTTAATATAGACATGTAAGATTGTGGAATTTTGGTTAAATCAGTTTTATGTTCATGATTTGAAGAAAGGTTATTCAATTGTCATCGGTGGGATTCTAGACCCAATGGAAATTTTGAACAAGTTTCGTGACATGAATTGACCTAAATGTGAACCAACTGTACTTGTTGCTGACATCGACGATCAAAGTTAAATTTGGCATGTACAACTCAAGAATCTGAATTTATGAAGTATGCAGGAACTAGCGACTCAAAATATGGTTGATGGATTGTCGAAGGTGTTTCCCCCTGAAGAATTATGTAAGGGTTGTGTTCTTGGAAATCATCATCAGGAACCATTCAACTTTGACAAAGCATGGTGATCACATAACCTACTATAACTAGTTCAAAGTGAATCCGACTATATCAATCTACCTTCATTGGTAGGTGCAAGATATAATTTAACTTTCATTGATTATTTCTCTCTCTTTACATGGGTTTTTTTCTTTAAGAATAAGAACCTTGTCTTTGAGAAGTTCAAGGATTTTTGGGATTTTCCTAAAAATAAATGTGGTTGACCCATCAAATGCTTGAGATCAAACAATGGTGGTGAGTATGTCAATCGACCTTTTGAATAATAACTACTTCGATCTGGTATGGACTGGCAGCAGTCAGTTCCTCACACACCTTAGAAGAATGACATTGCATAATGCAATAATCAGGCATTACTTGAAATGGATAGATGTTTTTAATAGGCTAAATATATCCCCCCTCATTTTGGGGATGAAGTAGTGTATTTTGAAAACTATCTACTCAATCACATATCGACTTGAGTTGTTCCTTCCATTACTCCATTCGAACAATGGTATGGGAAAAATCCTTTAGTCGACCACCTCCATGTTTTTGCATGTATTTCCTAGGCTCACATTCTTGATGAGTGCAAAAATAATTTGGATGAAAATATTCATGCTTACATCATGATGCGATACTACGAAGAGTTGAAATCCTATCGATTGTTTGATCCTTTCAAATGGAAAATTATTATCAGATGCAATGTACGGTTTGATGAGAAATGTTATGGCATCAAGTTGTTGAATGTCTCTTCTGGATTGTTGTAAAATGATCCCCTTGATGTTGTCCCTGACACTGGTGCTCTTATTCCATACTTTAGTCCTTAGACTGGAGAGTTTAACATTCTTCCTATTTCATCTAGATTGTCAACCTATGATTTGACAAATTGTTATCCACAAATTTGGTCACTGTGATGATGTCATGGTGATATCATGATAATGGAAGATCAAACTCATTATCAAGAACACTTTCCTGAGAAAAGTTACAGTTGTCTTCTTCCAAAATTCACACTTTGAAACATGTTTGCAGGCTGCTTATATGTTCACCTGCGGGAATACTAGTTTCTCGCAGTCTGCTTTAGATTGGGGTGCGAACTTCTCACACTGTACTCATGGTTAGGGTGCAAACATGCTTTTACAAAGGAAAAAGATAAAGATCTCGAACCTTCTAGAAGGGAATCTTCTAGAAGGGGTGAGTAGGCTTTCGGGTGGTTACTCAAGTACTGTCATTCCAGATATCTTGGGATCATTCCCTATCCAAGTAACTAATCTACCTCTTCCTATATATTGAGGGGATTGCTCATGGAAAGGGTTAATAGAAGTTCAGTTAGCAGCAAGTTAGCAAGAGATTGATTAGAGAATT
>SNQJ01S0013041.1:271947-283484 GCA_010110895.2 Picea sitchensis | reverse complement strand
GCCTGCGGACTATTTTCAAAATATGATTTTTGAGAAAATGACAAGTGTAACCTTCTTCAGGAAAAAGTTCTTAATGAAGAGTTTGATCTTCCATTATCATGACATAATCATAATATCATCTTGATAACCAAAAATGTGGATAATAGAAGGTGAGGAGTATTCTAATCTAACATCTGAGATTAGATTAGATGGGTGGTTGAGATTTGGTGTCTCTTCACTCACCCTCACTTTAATCATAAAGTTATCTTTTAATTTGCATCTCACAAATTAATTTGACTAAGACCCATATTCAGAAATTTCTCCCCCTTTGGTGCCTAGGGAAGAGAAACACTTGCCTTGGTACTTCATTTTAATTAAAAATTTAACAAATCATAGTTCACTTGTTTCTTGTCTAACCATATGGGATGCCAAGGAAATTGAACTCGTTGGAGTTGATGCTGGATATGCCTACTCTAGAGGAAAAAATTAAAGTCAAAAGAAACATGTCAATCTTTCCTTGATGACTCGTGTACTTGAACCTATGATCTTGTTACCTACTCAAATTTTGAAGGATGACTTGAATGAAAGTATGCCATGCAAAAAGAAATTGATTATTTTTCGAAGAACCATACTTGGGACTTAGTTCCCCAACCATAATGGAAGAACATTGTGAAGTGTCGATGGGTCTATAGGACCAAATTGACCATTGAAGGTGTTGTTGAGAGACATAAAGCATGCCTAGTTGTGAAGGGGTTTTCTCAAACAGAAGATATCGACTACACTAAAAAAAATTCACCTATTGTAAAGATGAGCTCTTTTCAACTAATTATTTCCATTTCTTCTCATTTTGAATGGAAAATCCATTAGATGTGTGAATAATTCCTTTCTTAATGGAGACCTATCTGAAGAAATTTTCATGTAACATCCACCTAGTTTTGTGATAGATTCAAATTTGGTTTTTCGACTCAAGAAATTGCTTTATGGTTTGAAGTAGGATCCCAGGTCTTAGTATGCTAAGATGTAAAAATTATTTCTTCGACTTGGTTTCAAATGATGTGAATGTGATTACAACTTGTAATTAACCCATATGAATGGAGAGAACTTGATAGTTGATGTCTATGTAGATGACTTATTCATTACTGGAAATAATAATGATCTCATCCTTAGATTGAAGAAACAACTTGTTGACTCCTTTGACATGATAGATCTTGGTACTCTGCATTATTTTTTGGGTCTTCAAGTATTACCACTCTATGATGGATTTATCGTTTCTCACTGTAAATATGTGATGGATCTGATGACACATTTTAAAATGGTTGATTTCAAGCCTTGTGCTACTCCTTTTCATTATGGACTAACGCTTACCAAAACCTATCGAACTCTTGTAATCAATGTTATTCTTTATTGATAATTGGTCGATAGTCTTATTTATCTTACTCATATCCGACTTGAAATTTCCTTTGTTGTTAGTGTGGTTTCTAGGTTTATGTAGGACCCTAAATAAATCCATTGGAAAGCATTCAAATGAATTGTCTTCTATCTCAAAGGTACCATTCATTTTCGTATCAAGTATTGTTGAAGTTCATATTCGTTGGTCGACTTCACTAACTTCGACTGGGCTCATGAAAATGATGATTGTAAGTCCACTTTTGTCTATGTTTTTATCTATAGCATTGGACCTTTGATGTGACCATGTAATAAATAAAAGGTAGTATCTTTATCGACTACATAAGCACAATATCATGTCACTTCTCAAATAAGTACTGAAGCAGTATGTATTCGTCAAATTTTAGGAGAACTTTTCCTTCCTAATCATACCTCCACTACAATATATTGTGATAACCAAAGTGATATATAGGTTTCATACAATCCCATTTCCCACAATAATATGAATCATCTTGAGCTCCATGCTCACTATTTGAGACAGTTGGTTCATGGGAACATTGTCTTTGTTGAATATTGTAGAACAGATAATCATATTTCTATTATTTTCACCAAACCTTTAGTTGAAGTGATATTTATCAATCTCTACATGATGCTTGGGCTTCAGGAAGCTGCAATTATAGGTGGGTGTCATAATAATGTAATTTCACTTGTTGAATCTCCAGAGATGTGTGCTGATGAGGGGGTGCTGGAACATCAATATTTTATTGTTCATCACACATATCATGGGTTCATTCTATTGAGAGGTCAAATTACATCTGGATATAATCGATCTGACAATCGAATAGAACACTACACCAGTGAGTCAAGTAGTTGATGTGATTTTCGATTAGATAGTCGACCAATAGTCGAATATAGTCGAGAGGTCGATCGACTAGGCAAAAAATCAACTACAAGTTGGATGTGTAGGTGGTCAACTCAAACATCCTTGTCGAGCAGACTCAACACAATGGATTTGGTGGAGTCAACTCTAATATTTGATGGTTACATGTAGACAATATCTTCTAGATTATATGGAAGACCATTAGATATTGAGACTACAAAAAGAAGACTCCTTGGGTCACTTTCATCATGGATATTGTGCAATAGATCATGCAGATCAAGATGTGCAACATGCACTGTGATTTTACAATCACAGTGTCGTTTGCTTAAGTGTTGTAATGGTGTCTTTAGACACCACCCTTTGTCTTCAAAATTTTGTGTTCCTCTTAGATTTTCTATAGTAATGTTTTCTTTGTTTCATATTGTGTTCCACCCTATTCACCAACACTTTCATGCATCTACAATTGGCATTTCATGTAAAATTGAATGCAAAACTACCTCAGAATAAAATGCATGCCTTAGTGTCAATTTTGAGCCAAATTGAGTGGTTCAACTTGAATAAGGTGTACTTTGTGATTTCACACCTATCTATAACCTTATATTGGCATTTTCAGAAAGAAACCTACCTGATGTGCATAAAGGATAACAATTTTTTTCTCTTTTTTTTAAAGAACAAGTGTTTATTCTTGTTACAATTTTTTCTTTCTCAATAGAATTTAAAATTCCTTAAAAAAACTGAGCATAGTATAAACTATACATGAGTGGAAATATTAAATTATGCATTGGCTTAAGTGCATTGAAATGAAGAAATTATAAACAAAATCTCTTGCTAACATATCTTTCAAATGAATATTCTTGTAAAATCCTTTAGATAAATAGAATACACATTGGTCACATAATAGATGATTCATTAAATGAACATCATAAGTCATTTATATTAAAAACGAGATATACAAAGTATTACTCTAAAATCCTAGAATTATTAAAATGACAAAAGATATTCACATCCTCACACATAGTACTTAATACGACTAACACATAATTATCTGAGTCTATTTAGGCATCACCCATTTTTGCATCTTTGCTAAACACCGCCAACTCCATTATTATGCTTAACTTGGAATCTAGGAAATTTTAGAATACAAAGTTCATGTTTAATATTGATCAAATCATTCATAAGTGTGTTTAGTTTATTCTCAACCATAAGCTAAAATTCTACTGTGGGTTATTCAATCCTTGCATGAGCTTTAAAATTATTGTCCCTTTCTTTAGGATCACTCTTAACTAAAAAAGTAGGAACTTCAAGAAATGTATCTATGGATATTTTTGAATTAATTGATGCTACAGGATTAACAACTCCAGAATTTTTAAGACTAGAAGAAGCTAAAATAGTATTCTTGGTTCTCTAGTAATTTGAACCTTTTGTCGCCATTAGACAAGTGTAATCATTAGGATTCACAACCAATATCTTATTATCTGTTATACACAAATGATCATTGTAATGACCATTAAATACAATATTTTCCATGGGAAAATCTATAGTTTTAATCCTTCATTGGATTTCCAAAGTACAATTTGATTCTCTTCATGTGTTAATTACCACACAATTCACTTGAATAGATGGTTGTATCAATCAAATTATGAATATTGTCATTAAACCCAGATGGTGGTTCTTCGTTATCAATTAGTTAATAATTATCAAACTGACTAAGGATGTAGTACTTTGAAAAACATTATGATGTGTAATCAATAGGTTGTACTTTGAAAAACATTACAATTTGTAATAATTAATAAATTTTCTTTTGTGATTGTCAAAAGTTTTATATTGTCATATTTAACACTTTGAAATTCCTCCAAAGAAAACATGGCTCAATGGTTATTATTATTATTATTATTATTATTATTATAACCCATCAAAAGGTTGTTGATGTTGGTAGCATCGAACATGGAATTTTGCATGGGTATAAGTGTCTAGATGTGTGGAAGTCATCCAAATCCTTATACCTTGAGACTTTACTTTAATTAAAGGAATTATTAAGGTAAAATGATTTTATTAGTGAGTTGAGTTTTATTTAAATAAATTCTTTAATTAGAATTAGTGAATTAAATAATAACCATTGATCTCAAGTGAGGTGATAAGTAATCTCAATCGTCAATCACTTTGAAGTTTAGGGTTAGTTCATAACTCAATATTATAAAAGAAAGGATGGGGTGAAGGAGGAAGACACTTGTGTGAGACATTGTGTATTGATACACAAGAGAGAGAAAAGAAGGACTTTTTCGCAAGGGTTGGATCATGAAGGACCGTGATTCAAGGAGATGTTTGATAGGTGGAGAAGGAATTCCATATAGAGATAAGTTCAAGGAAAAGAAAGAATAGAGGAATTCAAAAGTGGGTTTCATCATATTGAATCCCCAACAATAGGGTCGATCTGTATGGAGTTGTTGCATAGTATTTGAATGCATGTAAACGGGTTTCAATGAAGAGAAGCACGTATATGCAGGTTTTCTTAAGGAAAGTTGTGTACATATTGGGAAACATAAAAAATTGAGGTCATAAAATAAATCAAGAGTTGCTAGGGTTTGAATATATTATCTACATTTTTATGTATTTCTCTGTGGACCATTTTACCAACTATGGGATCCCTTGTAAGATTTGAATTTATTTGAATGATAAGATTAGTTGATGGGCATAATATATTTTTGTATCGTGTATGAGATTTTTTGTTTCCAGTACTTCTTCCGCTATGTTTACTTGAGTTGAATATTTCAACAAGTGTATGTATTTTTGTGAGATTCTAATTTGACTTACAGTAAGGAAATCACTAGATAACAAAGTACCTAGGTTCCAAAGTAGGGATTTCAACATGGTATCAGAGAAATATCTCTTAAAGGAAGCCAGATATCATATCCACAATAGTTGATATTAGATCTATCAGATCTGCAAGGAGATATAAGTATATCCATAACTAGCAGTCAAAAATCAAGGGTTGTGTTTTAGGGAAACAATAGTACTGAGGATGCACAATGGTTTTGTAGTCGTATAAATATGTACATAGGTTTCTGAAGGAAAAACCACATACATATGCATGTTTCATTGGATATAATTGCGTATACATGGGTTTGAGCAAGGAAAGTCATGTACATACATGGGTTTCAGTGGTGATAGGAGAATACAAGGTTGTATAGGTCAGTACAGGGGCAGTTTCAATAGAAAGTTATTTCCAGGGAAGATTATTAAGTCTAAGGGAAGGAATCGACAAGAATGGGAGTTGAAGATATATTGGATAGAGGACCCAATTTCCTATATTGGAAATAAAGAGTTACTTTGGAATTGGAGTATGACCTTTCATAGTTACTCGACAAAGCAGTTGTTCCACCAACATATCCGGTAGCTTTGGTATCCCATGAGAAGAAGGAGATCAAAGTTGAGAGGGTTATCTTAGATTCAATGAAGGATCATATAATTCCTCAATTTTATGAGAAGGATATGTCCAAAGTGATGTTTGATGCCCTCCCTAGTAGGATTGTTCCATAGCAATAACATGAATAGGAAGGTGGTATTAAGAAATAAAATCAAAGCTTTGCATATGTCTAGATATGAAAATGTTACTAGATATTTCATGAGGATCACTTGGTTATGTGATCAACTTGCAAATATAGGTGTAAAATTGGAGGACATAAAAATCGTGAATGTGGCATTGAATAGTTTTCGCAAGTATTGGGAACCAATTGTCAAGGGAGTCTGTTTTCAGGTAAAACTCCTAGATTGGTAGAGGCTTTGGGATTATTGCATCCAGGAAGAGACTCGGAAGGAGTCTAAAGTAGGAAAGTAGTGAGATGAAGAGGAGGAGAACCTATCCCTTGTC
Organism: Picea sitchensis; assembly: GCA_010110895.2. Taxonomy (NCBI): domain Eukaryota; kingdom Viridiplantae; phylum Streptophyta; class Pinopsida; order Pinales; family Pinaceae; genus Picea; species Picea sitchensis. Next base: position 277,371 of record SNQJ01S0013041.1, on the reverse strand, counting down.
AGTAATATAAGAAAGAGAAAAGGAAATGGTTCCAGGGATAATAGTGAGGAGTCAAACTCACAACCAGGTAAAGAAGGACTTGAGTAAAATCAAGTTGTTTGCATGCCACAAGTATGGGAAATATGCATCAAAATGTCCAGAGAAGAAGGGACAAGGGAAAAAGAAAACAATAGCATTACAAAGACACAAGTAGATGAGTTTGCAACAAAGTTTGAGAATAAATTCTCATTGATGTCCTACCTTTCCACTAGAACCAACTCAAGGAGTGCTTAGTATTTGGAAAATGGTGCTTATTGTCATATGATAGAAGCATGGGATCTATTTAGAAGCCTAACAAAGAGGTACTGAGAATTTCATGTGGAGCTTGGTGATGATTCCATGTATGCAATGAAGGGAGAGGGAACAATTTTGTTCTATCTTGAGTCAAGAGGTTCATTTGATGCCTAGGATGTGATTTATGTACCAGAACTGAGGAAGAACTTGATCTCAGTTTTAGTTTTGGAGGAAAATGGTTTTCCCATTACTTTTCAAAGAGGGAAAGTACTCATATGTTTAGAGGGATTTATCCTTGACACAACAATGAGAATTGGAGAAAGAGAGGGAAGGTTATATAGGTTGTTGGGCCAACTTGTAGATGGATCCAAGGGGATATTGCATCATGGATTGATGTCAGTGATAGAGAATGAGGACCAAGAGGATTTGAAGGGTGAGTAGTTGAAGGAAGAGCATAGTTCACATAATTTTAGTGAGGGGAGTAAACCTTCAGATGGGAAGAGGGTGTTATCCCATTCTATTTCTATGAGAAGACCAAGTTGGGAAAACATGACATTGATGGATACTCCTAAGAACACATTGAGGGAGAGAAGACCTTCGAAAAAGTTTCAAAACTTTGTGGCACTAATATGTAGCATCATCAATTCCATGAATTCCAGTATTCTTGGAGAAGATGACTAGTAAGGTTGGAGGGATGTTAGTGTGCAATATTATGTGTCTGACATTGGTCCAGCCTTCAAGGGAGAACTAGTTCTAGGTGGATCTTTGAGAATTACTTTCCTTTATAAGAGGGAGTGTTCATGTTGGTAGCATTGGAAAAGTACTTCAGCATAGGTCTAAGTGTATAGACATGTGGAAGTTGTCCAAATCCTTATACATTTAGATTTTACTTTAATTAAAGGAATTATTAGTTGTAAAGTGATTTTATTAGAGAGTTGATTTTTATTTAAAGAAATGATTTAATTAGCATTAGTAAATTAAATAATAACCATTGATCTCAAGTGAGGTGAGAAGTAATCTCAACCATCAATCACTTTTGATATTGGAGTTAGGTCATAAATCAAGTGTAAGATAGCTAGAGAGGTAGTGGAGGGGCTCAGATGGCCCATAGTGATGATAGTGGAGACCATTCAATGTAAGGTGGACTAGGTCCACTATATTATTAAATAAGTCCCACTATGGTAGTTAGATATAATAAATGAGTAATTAGATATAATAAATGTAAGAGGAATTCTTAGAAGGTTCTACTTCTAGAAGATTCCTCCTCTAGAATGTTCTTAGGTGATGGTAGCACTATATAAAGGGATTCAAGCAATGTAATGAGACATGAAGAGAAGTATTGTATTTGGAGCAGTAGCTCAATAGGAGGATGCCCCCTCGAAGAGGCAAGTGAACATGAGAGGATCCCTTCCATAATAGGATCCATTGTATGGTATTTCCCTACCTCAAGGGTTTGGTAATAATAAAGTGTGGTTTCTTCTATCTTGTTCTGTGGATCTATTGTGTATTCAGTATTTTTGGTGATTATATTTATAGATCTACTTTGGTTCTTAACAAGTGGTATCAAAGCAAGTTTCGACTGAATGTAAGGTAACTAGAGAGGCAGTGGAGGGGGGGGGGCAGAGGCCCCATAGTGATAATAGTGGAGCTCATTCAATGTAAGGTGGACTAGGTCCACTATATTATTAAATAAGTCCCACTATGGTAGTTAGATATAATAAATGGGTAATTAGATATAATAAATGTAAGATGAATTTTTAGAAGGTTCTACTTCTAAAAGATTCCTCCTCTAGAATGTTCTTAGGTGATGGTAACACTATATAAAGGGGTTCAAGCAATGTAATGAGATATGAAGAGAAATATTGTATTTGGAGTGGTATCTCAATAAGAGAATGCCCCCTCAAAGAGGCAAGTGAACAGGAGAGGATCCCTTCTATAATAGGATCTATTCTATGGTATTTCCCTACCTCAAGGGTTTGGTAATAATAAAGTGTGGTTTATTCTATCTTGCTTTGTGGATCTATTGTGTATTAAGTATTTGTAGTGATTATATTTGTAGATCTATTCAGGCTCTTAACAAGTTGTATCATAGCACTTTCCTTGGCTGGAGTTGTGGGCAAATAATTTTTATTTTTGCATATTTTTTTTCGGAGAAGAAAAAAGAGGGCCGCGACATTCTCAAAATTTTCAGTATATTTTTGTGAAAAATTTGCAGAAAAGGGTTGTATATCTGAGTTCCTCTCATAAAAACACCCAAGTTAAAAAAAAAAATAGTCTGAAAACGGAGTCCGAGAAGTCAAGATATTGAAGTTTTAAAATCTGCAAATTTTCAGGATTTTTTCCACGGACGACGGGGAGAATTTTTTTATTTATGTAGTATCTGGAGGCTAAATTTGCTCAAATAAATTACATATCTAAGTTTCACTCACAATTTCACCCAATTTCAAAAAAACATCAACCGAAACAGAGTCCGGGAAGTGAAGTTATGAGCATTTTAACTTCAACAGTTTTTTAGGGTTTTTTTAGAAAAAACCGTGATTTTCTGTTGTAACTTATTGTTCTATTTTTTTGAGTTTTTTCGTGATGAATGTGGGACCGAAGGGTTCATAGGGTGCTCATATGGCTATATCTTCTCAAAACCTCAAAAAAATTCTTGAAACATTCAAATCTCAATTGTATGACACATTGTGTGACACATTGCATGACAAATTTCATGACCTTGTAGATGGTCTCAATAATAGGTTTCGTAGTTCATTGGATAACATGCATGAGAGATTTCTTATGACAGATATCAGGGATGAATATAATCAAGAAATATATGATTGACATGATTTAGAGGACGATTGTGATGATTGGTATATGGATAGTTGTCATTTCTGGGATAACAACCACTTCCATATTTTATTTGATGACTCTACTCCACCTTCTGTAGAGAACATCAATGTCCCACATTAGGAGCTAGTTACTAACATTCAGTCTGCATATTCTACAATTGTATTATTCATTCTAGATTTTGCTACGACCCTTTTCCACTATGTGGATGAATCTTCTCATTTGGATCCACATGATAGGTGTCAGTCTTTGGAGCATCATTTGGAGTTGGTTATTGGGTTCCAAAATCTTCCACGGGGAGTTCACATGAGCACTTGGACATGGAACCTGGGCTTACAATGTAAGGTAGCTAGAAATGTAGTGGAGGGGCTCAGAGGGCCCATAGTGATGACAGTGGAGACCATTCAATGTAAGGTGGACTAGGTCTACTATATTATTAAATAAGGTCCACTATGGTAGTTAGATATAATAAATGAGTAATTAGATATAATAAATGTAAGAGGACTTCTTAGAAGGTTCTACTTCTAGAAGATTCATCCTCTAGAATGTTCTTAGGTGATGGTAGCACTATCTAAAGGGGTTCAAGCAATGTAATGAGACATGAAGATAAATATTGTATTTAGAGTGGTAACTCAATAGGAGGATGCCCCCTCGAAGAGGAAAGTGAACAGGAGAGGATCTCTTCCATAATAAGATCCATTGTACGGTGTTGCCCTACCTTAAGGGTTTCTATAATAAAGTTCTGGTTTTCTATATGGTTTCATATATATTATATGGTGATTGTATTCATATATCTTTAGATCTATTGTGATATTTTGTATTCAGGTATTTGGTTCCTAACAAGTGGTATCAGAGCACTTTCATTGGCAGACATTGTGGACAAATATTTTTTTATTTTTGCAGATTTTTTTTTCAGAGAAGAAAAAAGAGGGTCGTGACAATCCACAACTTTTCAGTATATTTCTATGAAAAATTTACAGAAACAGATTGTAGAGCTGAGTTTCTCTCAGAAAAACACCCAAGTTAAAAAAAAAAAAACGTTCGAAACGAAGTCCGGAAAGTCAAGATATTGAAGTTTTAAAATCTGCAATTTTTCAGGTTTTTTTTCACGGACGACAACACGATTTGTTTTTATTTCTGTAGCATATGGAGGCTGAATTTTCTCAAACAAATTATAGATCTGAGTTTCTCTCACAATTTCACCCAATTTCAAAAAAAAAATCAGCCGAAACGGAATCCGAGAAGTGAAGTTATGAGCATTTTAAATTCAACAGTTTTTTAGGGTTTTTTTAGAAAAAATCGCGATTTTTTGTTGTAACTTATTGTTCTATTTTTCTGGGTTTTTTCGTGAAAGTTGTGGGACCGAAGGGTTCATAGGGTGTTCCGATGGCTATTTCTTCTCAAAACCTCAAATAAATTCTTGAAGCATTCAAATCTCAATTGTATGACACATTGTGTGACACATTGCATAACAAATTTCATGACTTTGCAGATGGCCTCAATAATAGTTTTCGTAGTTCATTGGATAACATGCATGAGAGATTTTTTATGGCAGATATCAGAGATGAATATAATCAAGAAATATATGTTTGGTATGATTTTGAGGATGATTGTGATGATTGGTATATGGATAGTTGTCATTTCTGGGATGACAACCACTTCCATATTTTATTTGATGACTCTACTCCACCTTCTGTAGAGAACATCAATGTCCCACATCAGGAGCTAGTTACCAGCATTCAGTCTGCATATTTTACAATGGTATTGTTTCTTCCAGATTCATCTTTGATCATATCCCACTATGTGGATGAATATTCTTATTTGGATCCACATGATAGGTGTCAGTATTGGGAACATCATTTTCAGTTGGTTATTGGGTGCCAATATCTTCCGTGTGGAGTTCACATGAGCACTTGGACATGTGACCCTAGTTTACAATGGCGGTTGGACTACTTCAGCATGATGACTTTCCTTTCTATATGAGACTTTTTTTCTTCAGTCTTCTTTAGCATTATGGTCCATAATTATCCATGGGACCCTGGTATATAGTTGTACATCAAGCATTGAGGACAATGCTTTCATAAGGGGGATGGAATGTAAGGTAGCTAGAGAGGTAATGGAGGGGCTCAGAGGGCCCATAGTGATGATAGTGGAGACCATTCAATGTAAGGTGGAATAGGTCCACTATATTATTAAATAAGGCCCACTATGGTAGTTATATATAATAAATGAGTAATTAGATATAATAAATGTAAGAGGACTTCTTAGAAGGTTCTACTTCTAGAAGATTCCTCCTCTAGAATGTTCTTAGGTGATGGT
>SNQJ01S0013041.1:252350-271897 GCA_010110895.2 Picea sitchensis | reverse complement strand
AAGGTTCTACTTCTAGAAGATTCCTCCTCTAGAATGTTCTTAGGTGATGGTAGCACTATATAAAGGGGTTCAAGCAATGTAATGAGACATGAAGAGAAGTATTGTATTTGGAGCGGTAGCTCAATAGTAGGATGCCCCCTAGAAGAGACAAGTGAACAAGAGAGGATCCCTTCCATAATAAGATCCATTGTACGGTGTTACCCTACCTCAAGGATTTCTATAATAAAGTTGTGGTTTTTTATATGGTTTCATATATTTTGTGTAGTGATTGTATTCAGATATCTTCAGATCTATTGTGATATTTTGTATTCAGGTATTTGGTTCTTAACATCAAGATTATAAAACCAATGATAGGGTGAAGGAGGAAAACACTTGTGTGAAATATTATGTGTCCATACATAAGAGGGAGAAGAGAAGGACTTTTTCTCAAGGGTTGTGTTAGCACCATGATTTTCATAGCTAGAGTTAGAGGTTTGTCCAAATTTTTAAAAGTCATCACATGATCTTGGGAAAATCAATGCATTCCTAGATGCGTCATAGGTTAGGGTGAATATCATGTCAAAAGGTATTATGGTTCATCGTCACCTTTCATGAGGTTAGAGAAGGAAAAATCATGACAGTCCATGTCATTGGTATCGTTACAAAATTCAAAAGAATACTCATTGTGCAAGTTCATTGCACAAAGGATTTTTCCTCTTTCATTTGCTGTGCACTGCGCAGGGTATTCTTTCGCGCAGAGGATGTTTTCGTGCAAAGAGTTTTGCCACACTTGAGATTTTGTCGCGTAGGGGATTTTTTCGCGCAGAGGGTTTTGTCGCACAGGGGATTTTGTCGCGTAGAGGATTTTTCTGCGTAGAGAGTTTTTCCAAGCATGGGATTTTTCTATGCAGAGAGTTTTTCCGCGCAAGGGATTTTGTCACGCAGAGGATTTTCTATGCACAGGCTACATGGCGCACTACACAAATGACTAGTTTAGTGGTCAAATTCAACATCACTTTCTGACCAACTGGAGAGGAATTTTGAAAATCCGCAAGTGGTTTTTGTCAAGGACAAACCAAGTAATAAAAACCTCTCTCATATTTGAAAAATGTTTCATATGTTAGTAGATTCAAAGGAATATTTGAGCCCTATTTTTCGTTTTTCATGATTTCATGTTTGAGACATGTTTTTGCGACGCGTATTATGACTAGCTGGAGATGAATTTCAAGAAACCGAGAGAGGTTTTTATTTAAAATGAGATTAACTACAAAAATTGTTCTCAGATGTTACAGAACTGTTATAGTTTGAGAATTAAAAGTGGCATTTTGAAGCTTATGTTTCAGAATTTCACCTTCTAAAAAGCAGGAAATTAGTTAAAACGTGTCACTTTCTATTTGTAACTGTTTCTATTTTGGGAAAGTAGTTGGAGTTAGAAATGGTGTGCTGGAAAGGACCTATAGTGATACATATTTCATGGTACAAGAGTAGAGAGGGGTTGGACCCTTGGGCAGGAAGACTTGTTTATTTCATTGAAGTTAATGCATAAGTTTCCTCTTTCTAAAATTAGAGATTCAACACAGTGTTTATGTTCAGTATGTGTTTCTTGTATATCATTTCCATGATTGTGTTCTTATACTAGCATTGTATGAGAGTAATTGGTAGGAATCCATCCATGTTTTATGCTCCTTTAATAGTGATGATGCTTGTTATGTGTTAATGGTTACTTTTACAGAATTCATCTTCATTTGATGTTATGTTTAGTAATTAATATTTGGGTCCTTTCTTCTAAAGTTGCACTGGAGATTCATCCACTGATTGATGTCTATAGTGTAGTGGGATTTCTTCTACTTTCCATCTCTCATTTCATATCATTTATTTTTTTAGCATAGCACCTATTTTTTCTCAAATATGAAAAATTAAACCAACGAGTTGTTGAATGTAAGAACATTGAAATTCAGGCCTTGAATCCATTGCCCAATGATAACTTTCCCTTGTTTGTCCTACCAACCATTTTAAAACAAAAAAAAACCTGTCCTATTGCAGAATCTGACCTCTTTGCCTTTATTTATGAAACCCTTGAGTTATTACCAGTCATTAGACACCTGAAAGATCCCTGTCTAGTTGTATAGTCCATAATACAATCTAAATTTGGTTGAAACAATTACCTCGATGTTTTCTTTGATACAACCCAAATAAATTTCTAAGTGCTAACATTTTGGCGCCTTTTCGGGGACCAAAAGTTGTGTTTTCCTTGGGATAAACAACAAAGTTCAGATCTGATTGTTGATGGTGGACAACAGTCAGACACGAAGAGGTTGTAAATCATCCACCTGGAGAATCCATTTTCAGTTTTATCTAGTTGTCAGAGTATCAATGGAGACTCCACTGTTCGAAGGTTTTAAAGCTTCAAGAAGGTACAAGTGACTCCACTGGATTTGATGAAGAACTTAGATCCTGCTACAATTATTTCAAGGTATGCATGTTTCAAAATTTCAAAGATTCATGGTGTCCTGAATCCTTTACCCAAGGATGAATGTTTTTTAAGAAATGGTTTGAAATTTAGTGGAGATGATTTGAGTTTGACTTTGAAGCATATATCAAATTTTCGCGACTTCACTGAGCTTCTTAGAGTCAAACATGAAGATGTTTTCCTTAGACTGTTTTATGATTCGTTCCAAGGAAAGTGTAAAGTTTGGGTTGAAGGTTTATCTGTTAGGTCTATTAGATCTATAACAATTTTTTGGATTGTCTTCTTGGAAACATGGATGGAAAAACCAGAGTTAGTATAAAATCTCATTTCTATTGAGGGTGTTAAATAATATTTTGACATGTTTGATGATGATCAAATCGAAGAGGCTTTCTCAAATTTTTTACCCATGTATTTGAATTCATGTAAATGTTATTCCCAAGATAAGGTTAGTTTCTTAGAAGAGTTTGTTGAAACAATTGAGAATGATCTTGAGGCCTTAGAGGGTCAAATTCAGTCCCAAGACTTTCATTATCAAAGATTTTATTTTGAATATCTTTTTCAATTCCTTTAGATGTCAAGATTGAGAAATGTTTTGTGTCTAGAAATGAGTTTGACAATCCACACCTGAAGCAACATGTGCAAGTATAAGATACACATGAACACTCCATGCATGATAACCAGATTGTAGATTTCTTTGGGAATCAATGACACATCCATGATTTTTATGACCCCATAGATGAATATATGGAAGGATTATTAAATTTAAATTAACAGCGAGGTCTCCACTGTGAGAAACAAAAGTATTATAAGATACCATTTTGATCACATGTTCCAGGGTCAATTCTGTTCGAGCACAATCAAGTAGTCAATTTATGTGAGAATATACTTGATTAGCTTTAATGGAAATCTAAAATTACTTGATTGACAGTTTTTTCAAGAAGTTAGGGTGTGTAGGTGTGAATAAGATCAGCATGGTGAGAATTTATTTCAACAATTTTCAGTTTGTATTTTTAGTTTTGGTTTGGTTCAGTTGCAGAATAAATTTGTGGCAGAACATTTCGGGCTTGGATTTTAGTGTGATTGGTTCCAAGTCAGGAGCAGGTTACAAGTTACAGTTGGAAATTTGAGTTTGGGAGTATCCCAATGGATAGGCATAGGGTCTACAACTTCTTTGCTACCTCACTAGGAGGATACCATCCCCATTGGAGCCAACTGTTAGCACCATGATTTTCATAGCTAGAGTTAGAGGTTTGTCCAAAGTTTTCAAAGTCATGACATGGTCTTGGGAAAATAAAGGCATTCCTAGATGAGTCATAGGTTAGGGTGAATATCATGTCAAAAGGTATTATGCTTCATAATCACCTTTCATGAGGTTAGAGAAGGAGCAATCATGACACTCCATGTCATTGGTATCATCGTAAACTTCAAAAGCATACTCGGTGTGCAAGTTTGTTGTGAAAAGGCTTTTGTTGCTTCCAATTGTTGTGCACTGCGCAGGGGATTTTTTCATGTAGAGGATGTTCTTGTGCAAAGAGTTTTTTTGTGCAAGGGATTTTGCTGTGTAGGGGATTTTTCTACGTAGAGGATTTTGCCACACAGGGGATTTTGTCATGCAGAGGATTTTTCTGCGCAAAGAGATTTTTCGTGCAGAGGGTTTTTCCACGTAGGGGATTTTGTCGCACAGGGGATTTTCCTGCACATAGGCTATAAGGTGCGCTACGCAAATGACTGGTTTAGTGGTAAACTTCAATATCACTTTTTGACCGACTCAAGTGAAAATTTGAAAATCCCCGAGAGGATTTTGTCAAGGCAAAAACAAATAATGAAAACCTCTCCAAGATTTGAAAAAAGTTTGATATGTTGGTAGATTCGAAGGAATATTTGAGCCCTATTTTTCAGTTTTCATGATTTCCTATTTCAAACTTTGTTTTGTGACACATATTCCGACCAGCTGGAGATGAATTCCAAGAAACCGAGAGAGGTTTTTCTTTAGAACGAGATTACCTACAAAAAATATTATCATATGTTACACATCTATTACAGTTTGAGAATTAAAAGTGGCGTTTTGAAGCCTATTTTTCAGAATTTTGCCTCCTGAAAAGAAGGAAATCAGTTAAAACATGTCACTTTATGTTTGTAACTGTTTCTATTTTGGGAAAGCGGTTGGAGTTTGAAATGGTGATATGGAAAGGGAATATAGTGCTATATATTTCATGGTACAAGAGTAGAGAGGGGTTGGACCCTTGGGGAGGAAGAATTATTTATTTCATTGAAGTTAATGCATAAGTTTCCTCTTTCTAAAATTTGAGATTCATCACAGTGTTTATGTTCAATATTTTTTTCTTGTATATCATTTCCATGATTGTTTTTTTTCTGCTAGCATTGTCTGAGATTAAGTGGTAGGAATTCATCCATGTTTGATTCTCCTTTCACATGGATGACGCTTGTTATGTGTTAATGGTTACTTTTACAAAATTCATCTTCATTTGATGCTCTGTTTAGTAATTAATCTTTTTGTCCTTTCTTCTAAAGTTGCACTGGAGATTCATCCATTGATTGATGCCTGTAGTGTAGTGGGATTTCTTCTACTTTCCATATATCATTTCATATCATTTATTTTCTAAGCATATCACCTATTGTGCCTCAAATCTGCAAAGAAAAAACTAACTAGTTGTTGACTATAAGAACATTGAAATTCAGGCCTTGACTCCATTTCCCAATGGTACGTTTTCCTTTTTTGTCCTACCAACCATTTTAAAATAAAAACAAACCTATCCTATTGCATAATTTGACCTCTGTTCCTTTATTGATGAAACCCTTGAGTTATTACCAGTCATTAAACATCTGAGATATCCCTCTCTAGTTGTATAGGTCAAAATACAATCTAAAGTTGGTTGAAACAATTACCTCGGGGTTTTCTTTGATACATCACAAAGAAATTTCCGAGTGCTAACAAGTTGGATAAAAAAGGATTGTGATTCAAAGAGATATTAAATACATGGATAAGGACTTCCATATAAAGATTAGTTCAAGGAGAAGAGAGAAAAAAGGCAGTCACAAGTGGGTTTCAACAAATTAGATTCGTAGAAGTAGGGTCACACCGTACAAATTTTCCATACAATCTTTGAGTGCATGCACACAAATTTTAGTGGAGACAAGACCATATATGCAGGTTTTCTTAAGGAAAGGAATGTACATGTCAGGAAACATGAAACAATGAGTTCATACAATAGATCAATATTTTCTAGGGTTTGCATGTGTTTTCTATAGTTTTATGTATTTTTGTGTGGGCCATTTTCCCAGCTACAGGGGCCCTTGTAAGATTTGAAGTTATTTGAATGATAAGATTAACTGATGGGAATAATATCTTGGTGTATTGTGTATGATATTTTTGGTTTCTATTATTTATTCCTCTATGTTTATTTTAGTTTAATATTCCAATTGTATGTTTTTTGGTGAGTTGTTAATTTGACTTACAACAGGGAAATAACTAGATATCAAAGTGTCTAGGTGTTGGAGTAGGGTTTTCAACAAAGGTTTTTATTTGAAATTACAAAGTATGCTTATTATTATTTTCTATATTTAAAATTTGAACTTATCTATATGGTTTTTGTGGGGAGAGAGGAAAAGTGAGGGAGAAAGAGAGAGGAAGAGAGAGATAAGGGGAGAGAGTTAGTGGGCTTGCGAGAGATCAAAGAGAGCGAGAGCGAGAGAGTGATGGGAGACATAAGAGAAAAGTGGGGGAGAGAGTGATTGGGAGATAGAGAAATAGTCTTTCCATTGTATATGTCATGGTATAGGTCTATGTCATGGTCTAGTTCGTGGTATAGGTCATCATTTAAGTCTAGGTCTATGTGATGGTTTAATGGTACCCTTGCGATTTGTTTTCTTTGCTAGTATGGATTTCCTTGAGGCCAATAGAGTATAGAAAAGTAGGTATAAGATTTGGTTTCATGCAATATACAAAATAATCTTCTCTATGTGAGTGTATTAATCAAGATATGTGTGCATGTTCAAGATGATGAAATCTAGAGGATTAGCAACTAGTCATGGCGAGTCTCCCTATTTTTGGCATTGTGATTTCTTTGATGAGAAAATTCTGTGAATATTATTCATAAAAATGAAGTAATTTAAATTACTCACAATTCATATATGGCTATCCATTCCATTCAGGTACGAACTCAGATATGATATATGGCTATCAATTCCATTCATGTACCAACTCAACTATGATATATGGATATTCATACCATTCAAGTACCCCCTTTGTAGTGGTCGAGGTCATGGTCTAGGTATAGGTATAGTTCTAGGTCATGGTCATGGTAGAGGTCTAGGTCTAAGCCTTTCCATGCCTTTCCATGTCTAGATGTAGGTCTAGGCCTTTCCATGCCTTTCCATGTCTAGGTATTGTCATGTCTAGATCTAGGTCTAGATATTTCCATGTCTATCTCAAACCCATGTCTTGCCTTACCATGCCTTTCCTTTCCATGTACCAAAATTGATAGAGTGTGTGAGTGTGTGTGTGTGAGAGAGAGATAGAGAGAGAGAGAGGAAGATAGAGAGGAGGGTAGAGAGAGTTTGTGAGAGTGTGAGAGGGAGAGAGTGGAAGAAAGAGAGGGGAAGTAGAGAGAGTGTGTGTGATAGTGTGAGAGGGATAAATAGGAATATAGAGAGGGTGGGTATAGAGATTTCCCCTCTCCCTCTCCCCCTCTATCTCCCTCTCCCTCTCCCCCTCTATCTCACTCTTTCTCTACCTTTATACCCTTCTCTCCCAAGAGCGTAAAGATAGAAAACCAAGTTGCATGTTAACGGTGTTGTTAAAAATGAAAACGATGAATCTTCCTGGCTCTTTACCTTCCTCCCACTATATCCCCCTCCTCCATATCTCTCTATATATATCTCCTACATATAAACCTCTCTCCCCCTCACTATATATCCCCCTCCCTCTCTCACTCAATGGAGAGAGTAAAGATGGAAAATCGAGGCACATGCTAACAATGTCGTTAAAAATGAAAAAGACATATCTTGTTGGCTCTCTCCACCTCCCTCTCTCTCCTGCATATACCCCTCTCTTCCCCTCACTATGTATCCCCCTCCCTCTCTGACTCAATGGATAACATAAAGATAGAGAATTGAGGAACATGTTAATAGTGTCATTAAAAATGAAAAGAACAACTCTTGTTGGCTCTCTCTCCTCTATCTCTATCTCTCTCCACTCTCTTTTTCTTTCTCCTACATCTACCCATCTCCACCCATCAGTCTATATCCCCCTCCCTATCTCACTCAATGGAGAGTGTAAATATGGAAAACCAAGGCGTGTTCTAATAGTTTCATCAAAAAATTAAAAGATGGTTGATTTCATAGGTTTAAACAAAATTAAACGCAACAAAAGTAAACTATAGTAGAAGAGATTGCTTTAAAGGAATATATGAAAGGGAACGTTTAAGTTCTTGGATGTTGGTAGGTAGATATTCAACATCACCCCTAATATTTTGCAAATGTTATGTTGATGGGTCCTAAATCCCTTTAACTCAACAATAGGAACCAAACCCGCCACTGAGGTCCAATTAGACTCTGCAGTGTTTAATGGTGGAATGGTTCTCCAGATCTTGTGATCCAGACGAAATAATCGATGGGATTTATGTTTTCTTGTGAAGGTTCTCTCCTTTGGTTCAGACGTTCTCTTTTTGTATTTTCTCTTAGTTAGGACTGATTATAAGACAAAGTCGGTATAAACCAACTAGGTAACAAAAGTGGGAACAAACTAAACTACTGGAGAATTGGATGAGTTAGGGATAACCCTTTTCTCTAGCATGCAGGCAATGATTGTCTACCATAGGCCTATTACTAATACATTAACCATGTGAGTATTCCAATTACTGACTGAGATACAAATTATCAAAAGAAAACATACATGTGATAAGCGACGGCAAGTAAAATAATTCACTCGACTCTAATCATCAATCACATAATAACACAAAGATTCATTTTCATCATTAAAGAAAGAACTATAAATAATTGCATCAAATAACTTATCAATAGATTTAATATCTCTTACTCGTTACAACATCCATTCATGAGATGAGATAGGAAATAGTTCTTCTCCACATCCAATCACACACGCATTTGATGAAAACATACACTTGTCTTTGGTGCAGAAGGACTTCTCAATTAAATGTAGCTCCAAAATAATTCTTAACAAAACCAAAAATGATACTTTCTTGCAACAACCATCAACCCTTACTAATTGGTCGATGCTTTTATTTATAACATAAAATTAACTAAAAATAATGGCTAAAGTGCAGATAAGTAAGACAAATTCTCCACGTGGCATTATCTCCTATCAATTTGTCTAAGAGTCATCTCAAGATATCACTTTAAAAAGGTGACTCTTCCCATACTCCGACCACTTGATGAACAACTCCTCGCAGGTGTTGGCATATGGAAATATATGTTGTTCCATCAGGGCCATGTAAATCTCTTTTATTTCTACCGTATGTGCCTGATACTTGACTAGACTCACATTTAACTATTGCAGCATAGCCCAAGATTTGATCGGGTGTTCCATAAACTGTTTCACCTGACCTAGCGTTGTGTATGTTACCTTTTCTAGTTCTTCGGCCCATGCCGAGTCTTTCTCGATATGTGATTTGACTATGTAGCGCAAGTCAACAAAGTCATCAGGTGTACCAAACTCGGGGAGTCCATTGTCTTTAACCACCCGATTAATCTTGATCTAGTTTTCTTGCACCTGGCCCATTTCTCTTGGATTTCTCAGTGACGTTCCTGAGCCATTTTTTCCCAATACTCGGCCGATTTCCTTATGTGATCAAGACTAATTTCTTTCAACACCCGAATGTCATGTTCTTATGTATCTCAGCCCTATTGGACTACATCGATGTAGTTGACTCTTTCCACGACCAGCTGCACTTTCTCATACCATCACTCCATATCTTTGCATGTCACAAGTGCCATGAGGGTGTTTTCATGTCTCTACTATCCTTGTAGTGAAGAGGTGTTACTCGTCTGTGAACTTGTTATAGGCCTCCTTGAATTCATTCCTAAGGTACATTGTGTCCTATGTGGTGTCCTGATAGTACTTAGCCAAGTGGCACAAATGTTATAGTTCCTTTAGGGTGGTGGCTATCTCCTTTTCATCTCTTTTAGCTCTATCCAAGGTGGCATTTGTGATTACCATCCCTACACCAATGAGTTCGGATGTCTTATCATGTTCTGTGTTGATGATATGTTCCTCTATAGTGATGAGGATGGAGTGATCTAAAGTGATCCTCCTCTTCTTGTTGTTCCTCTAGACGATAGCCTTCCTTTTCCTATCATAAGCTATGGCATGTATGTTGGCTACTTCATCCACATGTTTGGGGGTTTGCTGATCTCCCCAGGTGAGTGTATTTCCCAAGATTTCAATGGTATATAATTGTTCAAGATTGGGTTCTTGAACTTCCTCATTGTGCTCCGAAGGCTCGACTTCTTTCTATTACTCATCGGGGGTTTGGGTAACGATTGAAATAGAGGTATCGGGGATAGACTTGATAGATACTTGTTCATCGGCTGTTGAGATGCCGATTTCCTGTGGTGGGGATCCTTCCTTTGGCTCGTCCAACCTTGACTGGTCCTTCGAGTTGTCTACTTAGGTTCCCAGCGCATCGAGCAGTTTAGTGTCTAGGACACTCTCGACTTCCTTTTCTTTTTGTGGGACCTCCTAAATTTGGGTGTCGGGAATAGGAGAAGATGTCTTCTCAGGTCCCTTTTCTTCTTCGACATGCAAAGGGGTCCCAAGAGATACCCATGGGATTTAATCATTGTCATATATCTTTATCATCTCACTTAAGGGGTTTGATGCACCGGTCCTCTATGATGCCTCGACGGTCTCTGGCTGATCCGAAACCTGACAATTTCATCAAGGTTTATGAATTCAGGGTCGCTTTGTCCCGTATGGATTTAATCTGGTTTGTCGGCAGGGAGCCTTGGCATATTTATGATGACCAGGTAATTGTGTAGCTGATCCATTATCCGCTGCCCATTTTCTATCATGAGTAACACCCTCTCCCATGCATCCTGAGCCTAGGGGGAATTTCTATCTTGCACCGGGGTTCCCCGGGGAATCTCTGTTGCTTCAGCCGCTACTTGGGGGGGATTCTACTACTTTGACTGCTATCATTTCTTCTCTGGCCCTCAAGGATCCTTGAGCCGATTGTTCTATGATTGCTGCATGTTCATCCAGACTCATGGATTTGAATTTTGTCATTCTGGGGTCGACCATCCTTGCCACCACTTCCTCCCAGTCCTGAGCATTTTCGGTGAAGGCTTCATCTTCAAATTTGTCATGGATGTATGGTCAGCAGGATGACACTTGTGATGCATGCTTCAATACTAAACCCCTTGGGTCATTTTTGCGGAAATGACCAGTCAGGAATCAAATTTTCAATTGGCTCAATACTTCCTTCTTGGATTGAGCGATGTCTTTTACTAGGTAGAAACCTATATGAAATACATAGGGAATAAATTATTGCTTCTTATCTTTCACCAGAGTAGCATTGTAATCTTGCAGGATGGTCTGGTAAAACATTTGCCCCACAAATAGCCGTTTGGGGACGTGCACAGGTAAAAGACGTGGTGCTCCGGTGGCCCAAAAAACCCTGATATAGGTATCACACTCATCCAGATACCAGTGGTTGACCTTAGATATTACCTTTTTGGCCGCAACTGATAGTCTCAAACATTCTTTCATGAAAAGAATAAAATGAATGTGCACGATGAATTCATCGTAGATGAGTGAGTAGGATTTTTTGTACCTGTTCTCCCATAATAAATAAAAATATATATGGACCAGAAGTTCTGATACGTGCCAGCTTAATTTCATTCCGAAAAATACATTTCTGGCACAGATGACATCTAGTAGATCAGAATCCATGTAGAAGGATGGAGTCTCTCCTTATTTCGACGTCTAAGCCTGTTGAATGCAGATGCTCAACTACTTTGAAATGATGGAACCCTAGTTAAAACCTCTCCCAGAAATGGCTACAGTGTAATATAGAGGCATCCATGCCTCTGAAAACCTGGAACAATATTTCTCCCCGTACAACCGACATATGAGGGCCATTAGATAGATATACGGCTCCCTTAAGTTGGTCGTATGGTACCAGATGGAGGTCCTATTAGTGTACTTTTTATCCTCTCTCCATCATGAATCCATCACCCAGCTAGTGTCGTGGTGCTCATAAAATTTGACGACGAAATCGATGTTCATTCTCTCTTCCGGCTCTCTGAAATTGTAATAATTTTTCGCCTCTACAGGAAGGAAAACCCCGACACACTCACCATTGCCATCATTGATCAAGCACTTTTGTGTGTTCGTGTGGTCGATGAGAAATTGCACCAGTTCTATACAGGGAAACACTAGGGTTCTGCTTGCTACCATGTTCACATACGACTATCAGATATTTGGAAAAACTTCATCGTCGAGATTTCTCATGTTGGGGTTGTTGTGTGGGATATATTCCAGGAATTATTCCTGGCTGATCTTCTTGAAGAGTTCTCCATAGTGTGGGAGTACCGCCTTGCCCCCTGTGTTTGCCTCTATGTCTCCATAGGTCTGGGGTTGAGTGAAAATATTCTTGGTGGATACTCTGATGGCTGGTTCCAACCATGGAGAAAATTCTAATTGTTTTGCTGGCCCTGGGTACGAACCTTCTCCCACCTCTGGTTCCTTTATCTTAGGTGCTCTCGATGATCACCTAGTGTTTGTATTTCTTGGAGGCATTGTTCCTGCAAATCGAAATAAAATCATTTAGGGCATGTGCACAGAGAGACATTGGTTATTAATGTATATAGGAAGTGAAAACACAGAAAATCCGGACTGGTACATACTTGTAACACTTGCTAAACTTTGTAGTTTGATACTCATGGGGGTCTCGGAAGATTTTGAATTACTCGTCTCATTCCTATGGATGCTTTGAAATTCCTTTGTGCGCAAAATGATCTTGTTTACAATGGCTCAAGAGGATTTAACGGGGAAGAAATTATTGGTCATATCAACCAATTAATTCGGGTGATGAGTGAAATTCAAACGAATCTACCGCCAAATATATGAAAATTAATTTATCATGGGTTGATGGTGGAGGTATGGAGGGTGATTTGTTCTATCAGTAAATTCAAATGGTCCTTTTGATTCACGCACAAATTATCAACTAATGTGATATTTGGAATTAATTATTCCCTTAAATGCTCTGGATCGCAGCGTATCTAGCGCTAAAATGTCCCATTGTGTCACTTTCCTAGTGGGTGGATCGGGGGTCGACAATGTGTTACGGGTGTTTTCGATGATGTTCTTTTGTGAAAAAAAATTGATGTCGATCGATTTCATCATATGGTGCTGACGTGGAAAAAATGGCTTGGGACACATGGCAATGGAAACTGGTGACTCAAGTCATGAGTATTAGTCAGAGTCAGGACTTTCCTCCAGTGGTGCATTCTTAAACTAAACCTGGGGTCGTCGATGCCAAAAAGGTGTCGAGGATCAGTGATCGGGGGAAAACCTATTGCGTATTTTCCTTTGGGTTAGAGTCTTCGAAAAAAATCCGATGCCAAAATGCTTCAGAAATCGGTGATCAGGGAAAACTCATCAGCATGGTCGCAATGTTCATCGTAATTCAGATTTCTCTGATTCCGACAAGCATATCGGGTCTCGGCTATCGTTGATATCCTCATGTGATACTCATTGTAAACAAAATGTTCCTTTCGTCGATAGCCCATAAAGATCGGAGCTCGACGATTAAGGTTTTCCAAAGGATTATTTTAAACTTCTTAATTCCTTCTGATGTTGAATTTTGGAGTGTGTCAGGTGAAACATTTTGGCTGTTGATTCTTTATTTAAAAGTTAAGCCTTTTAATTCATGAGTTTTCATAAATTCAAAAAAACTTTGAAAGACTTAATGAGAGTCAAGCTGATAAGAAAAGGCAACATTTTTCACAATGAATTCAAATTAGTCAGTACAAAATATCAAGTGGTAGCCAAAAAGTAAAAAATGACATAGGATTTTTAGGGTGTGTTAAGTGCTCAACATGGTACATGCCTACCCCAATTTTCTCAGTAATTTGGAAGGGCCCAAGACATAGGTTTTGGAACTTCGAGTGTTTCCTCTTTGGTTCGTTGATCTTATCCCACTTGAGAACTAATTCTCCTAACTCAAAATTTTTTTTCCCGACCTTGTGTTTATCAAACCATTTTTTAACTATTTGTTGATGGGATGCAAACTTCCTCCTAGCTTGTTCTCTTTCTTCTTCAACCATTAGGAGGGTATCTATTCTCTATTGCATGTTGGATAAGGTAAATCCACTTGAGGACTAAGAAAGTCGTAAGGATGGGAGATATAGGTTAGTTCGAAGAATAACTTATTTTCCATACACCAGGAAATTGATAAGGAGAATTCCCTAGGGATTCCTTTGGAGTTACCCTATCATCACATAGAGCATTTTGAAGTGCATTGTGCCAATTCTAGTGATTTTCTACTACTTTTTGAGGATTCTTACCCAATTTTTATTAGTTGACTTGATGACACAATTTCCCTATGGGTAATAGTTAGCAGAGTATCTCAGAATAATCCATTTATATAAATCAAATTCAGTTAAGAGAATAGAAGAAAAATATGTAGCATTATCAGATACCAAGACTGAAGGCACCCCAAACCTTGTCATGATGTGTTCCTCCAAAAACTGTATCACTACTTTTTCATCGACATGGTTAAGGGGAATAGATTACAACCACCTTATAAAGTAATCAGTTGTTGTGAGTATGTATTTGTGTTGTTTTGATTATTTTGGATTTATCTCTCCTATAATATATATTCCCCGTTTCTCAAAGAATATAGAAATTGTCACTAGTTGCAATGGAATGGTTTCCTTCTTCTCTTTTCCAACACTTATTTGACAAACTTTGCATTTTCTAACATGTGTGTGAGCATACATGAACAAGGTTGGCCAATAATATCCTACCCTCAAGATTTTGGGAGCAGTGGTTTCTCCTACGAAGTGTCCCCCTACAAGATTGTCATGAATTTCCTTAACACTCTATCAACATCTGCTTGTTTGAGACATCTTAGTAACACACCATCATGATTCCTATGGAAAAGTATAGAATTTATGAGACAATATTAATCAGATTCTATCATAAGTGGTCTCCTTTCCTTAGGTTTTAAGTGTTTAGGGTAGGTGTCATGATGTAGGAAATAGGATAATTTAGTATACCAAGAGTCCTTCACAGGTGGGATATATATTACTTCACTACACCAAAAGGAAAAATCATTATCCAAACCCGAATTCTCTGGTTCAATTAGGTATTGGGATTTTGTAGCTAGTTTACACAACCCATGGCCCCTGACTATATTTGGTGATTTGATATCTACATTGAATTCTTGGATGACAACTACCCAATTTCCTCTCCTTTCTCCCATCTCCTGTTGCGTGAAAAGTGACCTTACTGTTGGGTGAGGTACTATAACCTTGGTATGGTTCTTTAGGATATAAGATCTGAAGTGTTTTACTACTTTATAGACAACATAAGATTATTTTTCAATGGTCAGGTAATTAAGTTCGGGCCCTTGGAGGTTTGTAATAATAAATGAGATAGGGGCCTCATTATTTTCATCATCCTTTTGAGTGAGGACCGTGGCTAAGGACTAATCGGAGGCGAAAGTATAAAAAAAAAATATTTGCTAAAATTTTGGCTCCGTAGAACAGGGGCTTTAGAAACGAAAGATTTGATTTCATTAAAGGAATTTCTCCCTTCCTCACTGCATTTGAACTTTGTATATTTCCATACCAATTTTTGTAATGGTTTGATTATTTATGCAAAATCAGGTGTGGATTTCTACATGAAATTTATCCTTCCTAAGAAAGATTGCATGTCATTCTTATTGTAAGGAAGTGGAAGCTGAGATATTCCCTTTATTTGTTTAGGGTCAATATTGATGTTGGAAATAATGTGACCTAACATTTTTCCTTCTTATACCCTGAATATGGTCTTTTGGGGGTTCAAGGATATCCCTTACTTCCTACACCTTTCAAAAATTTGGGTAAGGTGGGAAGTGTGGTCTGCTCTATTCTTGGAATAAACTATGACATCATCTAAGTAAACCACCATGAATTTGTTGATCATCCCTATAAAGGCCACATCCATGGCTCTTTGGAAGGTTTTTCCTGCATTAATTAGTCCAAATGGCATGTGTTATATGCGAACGCACCCCATTTAGTCTGAAAAGTTGTCTTCAACCTGTCTTCTTCTTATATGAAAACCTGGTTATACCCCGAGAATCCATCCAAAAGTGAGAAAATATCAGATCCAGATACAGTCTGCAGGAGTTTCTCCATGGGGGGAATGAGAAAATTATCTTTTTCTAAAGCCCTGTTCAAATTTATTAAATGCACACATAAAAATATATCTCGTGACTTGTTTTTAATAAACAATAAGTTTGCTACCCATGCATAATGTCTCACTTGAAATATTATCTTGGAATCTAATAATTTTTTTATCTCTTTCTACATCAGGGGATCCATAGATAGATGAAATTTCCTTAGTTTTTGCTGGAATGGATTGACCTCAGGTCTAAGTGGGATAATGTGTTGTATGATCCTAGTATCATACATTTTCAAATCTTGGTAGGACTAGGAGAAAACATCATGATATTATATAAATAAATCCAGGTAGGCCTTATTTTCCTCAGGAGAGAGTGATATCCCAAGGTTAATATTCTTGGGATTAACGACGGTTCCTAGATTTCTAACTTCATAGGCAAGACAAGAACTTCTCATTTTGATGTTATTGGGATGTTTAAATTTTTCTCGGAAATCAAAGAGGATTTCAAGGTTGACTACTCCCTTAGGCATGGTGTGAATTTTGGGTTCAATTGATTTGTTTCCCTTTTATTCATTATTCTCTCCATCTCATGCTCAACTAGTATCTTTTGAAAACCTTCATCATCGATAGCCAAATCTATGAAATTTTGTTTATTTGTCAAGAAATATATAATTTGTTTGTCCCCTTCAGATATGCTCCAATTGGTGATGTTGTCAAGAATGGAAGGTTTGTATAAAATTTCTATGGTGAACCTAGAAGCTTCATAATCTTTGAGGGGAGATAATCTTAAAGTTGTCATTGCCAAAGAATCAACAAGTATATTATTTGCTCGAGGGATTGTTGTAATGTTAAATGCTAGAAAGTGATATATCAACCCATGTACTTCCTATTGATAACTTCTTAAGTGAGGGGAGTTACAATGGATGGTATTCTTCAGTTGTTTGCCTATGATATCTTAATCACCAAAGATGGCTAGTTCCTTGATGTTTAGGTCAATAGCTTTCTTAATTCCTTGAACCAGTTGCTCGTATTCAACAGTATCGTTTGTGCATTCAAACTTTAATCTACAATATAAGAAGTTGCATTTTCCTATTGGATTAATGAAAGTGTAGCCTGCACCATCCCCTTCTTGGGATTTGGATCCATCGAAGAACATAGTACATATCTCAGAAGTGAAGTTTGGTAATTTCTTTTTCAAGTCCATGTTTGTAATTTCATTTTCATATTTTACATTCTGAGCAAGAAGACTCTGCTCATGTTGGATATATTTCTCAATTATTTTGGAGTTCTCCTAGAGTGGCAACTCTGACTTCTGTGAGAATTTGTGTTAAACAGTGTATTGGCTACCATATGACACTTGAAACTCAATGATTCCATTTATTCCCTAGGCCCTAGGTAGTGGTTTTGGAGCATTCTCATGGTTCCTATCATGGAATATGTGGGTGGAGGGTTAGAAAGTTACCAAGATTACTGGGTGGATGGTTAAAAATTTGTGGCATATTATCAATATTGATTGATAGTTAAAATAAATTATCACATGATCAATATGGATTAGGAGGTTATAGGTTGGTGGGTTATGAGATAAATCAAGGTCAAGGACTTCTAACCAATCATATAAAATGGCATAAAACTTAACAACACATATTTAACCCATATAAGAAAATACTTTAAAGTGAATTAATCATAGAAAATTTAAAATCACATACCTCGACCTACATTTCAACAACTCAATATCATTGATATTATTATTTTTCCAACTCCATATTTGTATCATTTGTTTCATAATCAATGTTGAAAGGATTTTCCATAGCAACATCTTCATCGATGCCATTTTTTATAATTTCATCGTTGATATGAACATCGAAAACATTGTCACCTACAACTACCTTGACTTCTTTGTCTTCTAATTCTAACAAATCTAGCTGCAACCATGATTGAGGATGTGGTCATGGCTAGTCTCTCAATATTTTTCCCAGTTAATATTGTGTATGTCCCGTGATGAACAACTAGGACCTAGGGGCTTAGAAATGAAAGTGTTTTAAGGCATAGGGTAGTGGTTAGAGCACTAAATTGAAGGTGTAGGGGTTGGGGACCCTAGGAAGAGGTACAATCATAATGATATTAGCTAGGATTGGGTGTGGGGTGGGGGGGTGTTGTGGATAAATTAGTTAATGCAAACATAAATCAATCGCCTTAGTTTGGGCACCTGAAAATAGAACAAAACGAAACAGAATACACTATTTTCCTTAAGTTCAAAAGAAACATAAAAGATAGAAGTTCATACCTTTTTTAATCTTCATTTTTCCTCCCAAGTTGTAACTCCAAATTCTCAATTAAATGTTTCATAAAAGTAAATATCTGCAATAGGAACAAACAAAGTAGTGAAAGAAACCAATATCTATATATCTCAATGAACCTATGTAAATAGCCAAGGAAAAATACACACAAAGATCATTGACAATCTTAGTTAGGAAAGGAAAATGTATCACTGTATTCAATAATTAGGAAATGACTTACAATCAATGCCT
This sequence comes from Picea sitchensis, assembly GCA_010110895.2. Classification (NCBI taxonomy): domain Eukaryota; kingdom Viridiplantae; phylum Streptophyta; class Pinopsida; order Pinales; family Pinaceae; genus Picea; species Picea sitchensis. The sequence continues at coordinate 253,548 of SNQJ01S0013041.1, read as the reverse complement.
TGACATTGACAATATCCTTCCAACAGTTCAATGCTTCATGTAGTAGCCGAATAAATTTAACGTCAAATAATTACATAAATTGTAACAGTAATATCTACTTGATTTCAGAAAATTCACTAATTTCTTCTAATTGAGCACATACTCATTTTAAATTGATCAACGAATAATAAAATTTTGTAACATATTAAAAACAAATACATAATTTTAAATACCTGGGTCTGATGTTAACCCTCTGTTTGTCCTCTTTCCTTGTTGACCGCTGCTGAACTGTGTAAACACTGCCCAAAACCTTGTTCCACCCTACCAACTAGGACAACTTCCTAGCTCCAGGATATCATATGGATATCCTGGCCCCCGTGCCCAAAACCTCCAGCAAACCGGTGCATGTACTGATCCAATCCAACTACCGAACTCAACTCCTCTCTCTACAATCCAAGAGAAACCTCAAAGAAAAATAATCATCCCGTAGAATGATTCCCCCTCCTTCCTTCGTAAACCTCCCCTCCTATCGCTCCTTCACCGCCCTCCTTTCATTTACTCCCTTACCTACACATAGTTAATGCCCCTTATCCTTTCATTTATTATTTTATCCTTTCGTAATTAATATCTTATCCCTTTCTGTGTACGTAACCTTTTTAACAATATAATTTATTAACCCCCTTTTATTTCTTTACTTAATTAATTAATGAGTTAATTAATAATTAATTAATCCTTGACATTCATGAACAAGTAATTAATAATAATTAATTAGTTAAAGTTATTTAAGAAATAATTATTGTTTAGCTAACTTTTAGGATAGTTAGATTATTAAATTAATTACAATTAATAATCAGATACATCTATTTAAGCAGGGTCGTTACATACACCCCCCTTTCAGGAAACTTCATCCTGAAGTTAAGGTATCTTATGGTACAAAGGAAAAGAAACACGGTTCACACATTCATACCAAGTAACCAACATTATCAGTAAGTAAGTCAAGAAAACTCATGCATACTAGTGTATATGTACAAGAAATGCATGTGTAGCTAGTACATGCAAGTCTCATGCATGTACTGATAGTCAAAACTACCATCCTTTAGTAATTTATGTATGCATCCAATCCAGTCAGCAAGACTAGTCTTTTATAAAAGACAACAACCAATCAATTGTTTGAGAAATCCTTTAATTACTATTATCCGGTTCAACAATTTTATTTTAA